>JAODPA010051192.1:0-11558 GCA_025585075.1 Nepenthes mirabilis | reverse complement strand
ATAGAATATAATGTATAAACATTTCATCCATAAATTTTGAATAGTGACTTATGAACCAATTTATGAAAATCTTTTTAGCTTGACCTTTAATATTTGACTTTAGTCAATGAGTCAATATTAATCATTAGTTCTTATTTATTCTATTTTTCATACATGATTATTGATATTTTTTGCTTTCTCACATTTCATCATATATATCCACATATAGATACACCAAAACACTGTTATTTATTGAGTTATTGTCACATTCTTATCATATCTCGTCATCTTTTAGGTTAGTGAGCTTAAATTCTCTTGCAATATTTGATATCAGAAAGGATTTTTTGAAAGATTAGTTTATGACTGTTCATGTATATTCAAAATCACAGTTGTTTGGATTTTTGTTAGAAACAAAACAAATTGGGAATTTGAATATTGGCAGCCGGTGGCCTTAAATTATGACTTGATTGTCGATATGATGAGTAGCCGGGTTGTCTTGATTTTGGGCTAACCACACAGAGCATTGGTCGTATCTTATGACATTCCATACGTGTATTATATGTATAACTATTAAATTTATTTAACGTTTTGGTATATAGTCGCATTTCGGTATTAATTAATTGAGTGTGGTATGGCATCATTATTATTTTTATGCCAGAGTCGTGATGTGTGGTGTATGTGGAGGGACAATGTGGCGGAACGGATTTTTTTTTCTTTGCATTTTGCCGCGACCTCCCGAGTCTGACACCAAGGTGTCGATGGTTTGGTCTGGGCTGGTCATGCCTACCAAACAGAGGATCACAGATATCATTTAGGACCCATACACGATATCCATAAAATATGTAACGGAAGCCAATTTGTTAACCCGCCGAAACATTTACATTCACACCCATAAAACTCATTTTTTTGTATACATAATCATAAAAATCCAATTACAAAAATGCATATATTTCGACCAAATTATTACAATAAAATTGTTTCTCCTGGGTAACTCCAAAATATGCTTCCCAGTCCTTAAAATCATTCAAATGAAACACTGGTCACTCCGTCTCATCAGATACAAACTCTATAACTTCATCTGGAAGGAAAAAATAGAAAATAGTGAGCCGAAACTCAATAAGGTACATACAAATTGTGAGATTCTGAAATCAAAAGAGAATTTAAAATCGGAATAAATATTAAAACCAAGAGTATAATGAAATCCGGATGCCAGAGTGGCCTTATACCTTTCAATACCAAAGTGGCCTTATGCCACTTAAAAATCGGAATAGTTTGTGCCACAAAAGGCCGGACTGCTTGAAGTCTGGAATAGATGATAAGAAAATGTTGACCGAAACTTGTAAGGTTGACCAACTTTTAGAAGGTTGACCGACTTTAGAATATTGACCGGCTTAAGTAAGGGTTGACTGAAAATTGTGATGTTGACCGGATGTTGACTAATGTTAAAATGTTAATTACCAAAAAGTTGACCGACATTGAGAAAGATTGACTGGTCTTGAATAATAGAAGTGAAATGATTGCCGACCTTGAGCACTCACCAAAGAGTTGACTGGAATAAATTAATGGGCAACTAAAAATAAAGACCAACTTTACTAATTAGTTAAAACCCAACTAGACCATAACTAAATAAAGTAAGGAAACCACCTCGTTGACCGTCTGAGAAGAAGTATCAAAGTAAGTTGCTTAAACTACTTACTTCCACCTAACCTCGAAGAAGAAGTACCAGGTAGGTAGCTTACCCCCACTTACTCCACCTAACCTGTCTTCTATATATACTCAACTTCGATCGAGAAAGTAAGTATGATCGACCGGCAAAAAGAACAGTAAGGAGTAGAGAAGAAGAGAAAACTTTCAGTCTGTAAGAGTGGGTGGACGACTGTCAGGTAAGTGTACCCCCTACTTTTAAATTCATGATTTAATGCAAGCGTATACTCTATTTTTAACTTCTGAATATTACAAGTGTACTTCGGACAATCACTCTTTTTAAGTTCGTTTGCAAGTGTATCCCCTGTTTTAAGTTCATGATTTAATGAAAGTATACTCATATTTCTTTAGTTCATATTTGTAATGCAAGTATACCTGATTTTGATGAACTTATGTTAGGGTATGCCATGATATTTGCTTTGATCATCTGAATTAAGGAAGAATTTCTGTTAACATTATGTTTAAAGAAAGCTCTATTATGTGTTTTCATAAAGATCCTCCGATTAACCTTACTTACTTACTTGTATGAAGTCTGATCACGAACAGGTTTTTAAGATATCTGACATGAGTAAAAAGACCTCCGGCCCTTGCACTGTAATTTTAAAACCGGCACTTATACTGTAATTTTAAAACTGACACTTGCTCTGTAATTTTAAAACCGACCTTGTATTATGATTAAAACCGACACTTGTATTATAATTTTGAAATCGACATTTGCTCTGTAATTTTAAAATCGGCCTCGTATTATGATTAAAACCGACACTTGTATTGTACTTTTGAAACCGGCATTTGCTCTGTAATTTTGAAACCTCCTCATATTATGATTGAAATCGGCACTTGTATTGTAATTTTGAAACCGACATTTGCTCTGTAATTTTGAAACCGGCCTCATATTATGATTGAAACTGACACTTGTATTGTAATTTTGAAACCGGCATTTGCTCTGTAATTTTAAAACCGGCATCGTATTATGATTGAAACCGGTACTTGTATTGTAATTTTAAAATCGGCATTTTCTCTGTAATTTTGAAACCGGCATCGTATTATGATTGAAACCGGCACTTGTATTGTAATTTTAAAACTGGCATTTGCTCTGTGATTTTGAAACAGGCCTTGCATCGTAATTTTAAAATCGGCTTTGTATTATGATTGAAACCAGTATTTGTATTGTAATTTGAAACCTGCATTTGCTATATGATTTTGAAACCGACTTTGTATCGTAATTTTAAAACCGGTCTTATATCATAATAGAAATCGGTATTTGTATTGTAATTTGAAACCGGCATTTGCTCTATGATTTTGAAACCAGCTTTGTATCGTAATTTTGAAACCGGTATTTGCACCGTGATTTTTGAAATCGGCCTTGTATCGTAAATTTGAAATTGGCATTTGCACTGCAATTTTGAAACCGACATTGTATCGTAATTTTGAAACCGGCATCTGTACTGAAACTTTGAAACCGGCTTGCCAAGTGACGCATGAAAATTATGATTTGAAACCGGCCTAATAACATAAATTTAAAATCGGCTTATTATGTGATTTTGAAATCGGCGTGTGACATGACCGTCCGAAATGAACAAAGAAAATGTGAATCGGCTCTATGATAAAACTAATAAGTTCGGATCTTAGCATTGGGAGACACGGTTCTCCGGCATGCCTTAGGACCTTATGGTGATAATCGAGGATAACAAGAGTGAGAGCCGTCATCGGGGCTTTGTATAAGGAGGTAGTGATAGCCATCATCGGGGCTTTGTACAAGGAGAAAATGGGAGCCGTCATCGGGGTTTTGTATAAGGAGGTATTGCCGTGATTGTGAGAAGATGTGCACAATCTATTTTCGATTAAAACCCCTTACCATTAAGCAATAAATAAAAGAAGCTATATTGGGACCGGCCTTATTTATACTCTAATATTATCTATTTTGACTTCCTAATTGACTTCTGTATAGTCCGGCTAAACGCTACCGTATAATATTTATGTTGCATGATTTTCTGCATTAACCGTTCTAAGTGTTCTGTATGATTCCGGCCAAATGATGTCCTGTATATGTATCTGTAACTGTTGACAGCACGAACATTTTATGAAAAATCTGCACCTACCTTGTTGAGTTTCAACTTACTGTTTTCTGTTTTTTCCCCCTCAAATGAAAATTTAGAACTCGTGCCTGACGAGACGAGTGACTAGAGCCTATCTGAAGGGTTTGTAAGGATTCAGAAGCATACTTTTGGACGACCGCCACGAAGAAGCAGCTAATATAATGATCTATTATAATTGATAAACTTTTGTGATTAGATATTCATAGCTATATGCATTCAGGAATGAATTTTTATGGGAATGAATGTAAATGCTTCAGTTGAATAATAGATTGACTTTTGCTATGTGTTTGATGATTAGAATGTATGAGTTCTAGACGGCATCTGTGATCCTATGATTTGAAAGGCACGATTGGCCCGGACCGGACCACCTAAACTTGGTGTCAGTTCCGGGAGATCGTTGGCGGAATGCAAAAAAAAATCGGTTCCGTCACGCAAATCTTCTGTAAAGCGTTTATGCTGTAAGGCGGATACAGATACATATACAATATGAATATTATAAAATAATAGTTGACCGGACAGATACATATGCAGTATGAATAAAACAATAGTTGATCAGATCATGACAAATATATAATGCAAAAAGGTCAAGATGGCCGAAGCAATCAAATTCTAAAAATCGGAACAGAAAACAGAATCGGTCATATTATAAAAATTTCTCTTCTCTTTTATTTTTATTTGTAAATGACATCGCTAGTGCAGGGGGTAATAATCGAGGATGGGTTGTGCACATCTTCACATAATCACGGCAATACCTCCTTGTACAAAGCCCCGATGATGGCTCTCAGTTCCTCCTTATACAAAGCCCCGAGGACGACTATCTTTCGTTATCCTCAATTACCACCATAATGTTCCAAGATATACCGGAGAACTTTATCTCCCAGTGCTAAAGTCCGATCTTATTTATCTTGTCATAAGGCCGGTTTACTTTTTTTCTTTAGTTCATATTTCGAACGGGTACAAAATTTTCGGTCTTTATATTACAAAGCCGATTTCAAATTCATTTTTCATATTCCGATCAAGTATAAAGACTTTCAGTTGACATGAAGCCGGTTATAAATCTCATTCCAGTCAATAATTCTTTATCATAACATTATGACTCAAAGCCGGTTTACTTCTCCATTTTATACAATTCAAGTTTAATTATAAATTAGGTAGAAAATGAAAAGTATAAAGCAGAAGGCATAAATTAATCATGAAATCGAAATCATATTTTCAGTCCGATCGTACAACAAGCAAGACGTCAGAGATACAACTTATCAAACAGTAATTAAAATGGCAAGTCAAATATACTATGTGCTGAAATATTTAAATTTGAAGAGAACACTTGCAATTTTCTTGAAGTCGGGACTTGGAAACAGGAGTATACTCAAAATCTGAATTTAAATAGGGATGGTATGCTTACATTAAAACATTACTTCAATTTAGCTTGTAAAACGAGTGTACACTTGCCTGATTGTTGACGGTCCACTCCGACTGTCTTGAAACTTTTCTCCTTCTTTACTCCTTACCCTCCTTCCTCGTCAGGGATTCCACACCTGTTTCTCAATTGGAGCTCAATATACAAAGAGGAGGGACAAGTTGGAGTAAGTGGGGTGAGTTACCTACTTGGTACTTCCCTTTAGTGGTTAGGTGGGAGTGAGTGGGGTAAGTTACATACTTGGTACTTCCCTTTAGGGGTTAGGTAGGAGTGAGTCGGGTAAGTTACATATTGGTACTTTCACCTAGAAAATCAATAGGGTAGTTTACTTACTCTGATTAGATTGGGATCTAACAAAAAAGTTGGCCCTTGTCTTCTGAATTCGGTAGTTAATTCTAGCCGGTCAACATTTTCTTCAAAGTCGGTCAACATTTTTGTTGGTTAACCTTTTCGGTCAATGTTTCTTACTCTAATTTGGCCAACTTTTACTTAAAGCCGGCCAATATTTCTTTTCTCCTATTTAAGGCCAGCTAATGTTTCTAAAAATCAGTCAACCCTTCGGTCAACCTTTCGGTGAACATATTGACTCTGATCAACGTCTTGACAATGATCAACATTTTGACGATGGTCAGCATCTCGACGTTGGTCAACATTTTGATGCCGGTTAATATCATGACACCGGTCAACATTTTGACGATGGTCAACATCTCGATGTCGGTCAACGTTTTGACGCCATTCATATTATGACACTGGTCAACATTTTGACGCCAGTCTATATCATGACACCGGTCAACATTTTGATTACCAGTATTTCCGGTCTTCCAGTGGTGTAAGGCCACTTCGGTTCAAGTCAAGATCAAAACACTCCGATTTTTAACTAGCAATATTTTACTTTGATTTTGGGACCTCACAATTCTCCCCTATTTAAAGAAATTTCGTCCCTGAAATTTAAATAAAATTACATACCTTAATCAAACAAGTGGGGATACTTGCTCCAAATTTCTTTTTCTCGTTCCCAGGTAGCTTCATCAAGTGAGTGATTTCTCCAGAGTACTTTCATCAGAGGAACCGTCCTTGTACGCAGCTTTTACTCTTTCCGGTCGAGAATTTACAGTGGTTCCTCGATGTATGATAAATTCTTGTTGATTTTCAAGGGTTCGAATTCAATTATATAGGTAGGATCATAAACATACTTCCGGAGTATGGATACATGGAACATGTCATGTACTTCTGTCAAACTTGGTGGTAGTGCTAGTCTGTAGGCTAATTCTCCGATCTTTTCCAGAACCTCGAAAGGGCCAATAAATCACGGCTTGAGTTTATCATTCACTCCAAACCGCAATGTTCCCTTGGAAGTTACCCTCAAAGCTCAATTTTGTCATCCTTTTATTCGCATAGCTTTTCTGTCTATTTTGGGCAATCATCAAATTATTATGGATCAGTTTTATTTTCTTAGTCGTTTCCTTTACGATCTCCGAATCCAAAATCCTTCTATCTCCGGTTTCTTCCCAATGAATCGGCGACCTATATTTCCTCCTATATAGAGCCTCAAAAGGCGCTATGCCGATACTAATCTGATAACTGTTATTATAAACAAATTCTGTTAGTACCAGGTAAGTATCCCAAGTGCCTTTTATTTCTACTACAGAAGCCCTCAACATATTCTCAAGAATCTGTATAGTTCACTCAGACTAGCCATCCATCTGAGGGTGATAACTAATACTGAATTTTAATTCAGTCCCCAATTCTTTATATAATTTTTTTCAAAACCTTGAGACAAAATGGGGATCCCTATCAGATACAATGGAGGCAGGAATTTCATGTAGTCTCACGATCTCGTTCACATACAGCTGAGCCAACTTATCACGTGAATAGGTCGTCCTGATTGCCAAGAAGTGGGCTGACTTTGTCAGCCGGTCAACTATAACCCAAACGGTATCGTGATTTTTAAGAGTCCTAGGTAGACCCGATACAAAATTTATAACAATATCTTTCCATTTTCAACTCAAAATCGGCATTGGCTGTAACAACTCAGAAGGTTTTCGCCTTTCTGCTTTCAATTGCTAGCACACGAGGTATTTTTCTACATAGACGATGGTGTCCCTCTTTATATTCCTCCACCAGAAAGTTTTCTTCAAGTCTTGATACATTTTATTTGTTCCGGGTGGATGGTAAATTTAGACGGGTGGGCTTCCTTTAGAATCTTTTCTTTTAATTTATTATCATTTGGTACACGTAATCGGTTTCTAAACCTCAATGCCCCGTTCGTTCGGATACTGAATTCAACTCGGAGCTCCTTACTCAAGTCACTTGCAATTTCTACAAGGAATGGATCATTAACCTGCTTTTCTCTAACTTCACTAATAATCTCAGGTTGGATTTGAAGATAGGACAGGAGCATCCTATTGTCCTTAACATATCCCCAGACATCACATTACTTCAGATAATCTAATAATTCCATTTTCTTGATTTGCAATCGAGCCACAATTCCTAACCGTCGACTTAGTACATCCGCAACCACATTAGCCTTTTCAGGCTTATACTGTATTTTGCAATCGTAATTCTTTAAGAAATCAAGCCACATCCTTTGCCTCATGTTAAACTCCTTTTGAAAAAACAGATATTTCACGCTTTTCTGATCAGAATACATAAAAAATTTTTCACCATACAGGTAATGCCTTTAAATTTTTAAGGCAAACATCACAACAGCCAACTCTAGATCATGGGTAGGGTAGTTCTTTTTATGTACCTTCAGTTGTCTAGACCCGTAAGCTACCACACTACCGTGTTGTATCAATACACATCCCAAGCCCGCCTTAGAGGTATCACAGTACACCTCATAGCCTCCTGATCATTCTAAAATCACCAATATTGGAGCAGTAGTCAGGCGATCATTTAGCTTTCGAAAACTCTGATCATACTCTTCAATCCATTCAAATTTAACTTCCTTCTTTAGTAATCGAGTCAGGGGTATAGCAATTTGTGAAAAATTTTTCACAAATTGCCGGTAGTATCCCGCCTTGTCTAGAAAGCTTCTAACCTCAGTTACAGAAGTTGGCCTACTTCAATTAGTAATAACCTCTACTTTCTTTGAATCTACAGAAATAGCATCATCAGAAATTATATGTCCCAAGAACTTCACCTTCTCCAGCCAGAATTTACATTTTTCCAACTTTACATATAACTTTTTCTCACGGAGCACTTGAAGTACTATCCTTAAATGAGTTTTATACTCCTTATAGTCCTTTGAATAGATTAGAATATCGTCAATAAAAATTACCACAAATTTATCCAGATATTGCCTAAATGCGCTATTCATCAGATCCATAAAGGCAGTAGGGACATTTGTAAGCCCAAAGGGCATAACAAGGAACTCGTAGAGGCCGTATCTCGTCTGAAAAGCAGTTTTAGCCACGTCCTCCGGCTTAATCCTCAACTGATGATAATTGGACCTTAAATTAATATTTGAGAACACCCGAAATTATTAAAATTGATCAAGCAAGTCATCAATTCGCGGTAGAAAATATTTATTTTTCATCATGATTTTGTTCAATTCACGATAATGAACATAAAGCCGTAACGACCCATTTTTCTTTCTTATAAATAACACCGGTGCTCCCCAAAGAGACACACTTGATCTGATAAAGCATCTCATTTCTCTGATACTAATTTTCACATAACAGATTTTTTTCTTTGCATTCTGTAAGCGACCTCCCGGGATTGACACCAAGGTGTCGGTGGTCTGGTCCGGGCCTGTCATGCCTACCAATCACAAGATCACAGATACCATCTAAGACCTATACACGATATCCATAAAATAAATAACGGAAGCCAATCTATTAACCTGCCGAAGCGTTTACATTCACACCCATAAAACTCATTTTTTTGAATACATAATTATAAAAGTCCAATTACAAAAATATATATATTTCGACCAAATTATTACAATATAATCGTTTCTCTCGGGTAACTCCAAAATATACTTTCCAATCCTTAAAATCTTTCAGACGGAGCTCTGGTCACTCTGTCTCATCAAGCACGAGCTCTATAGCTTCATCTGGAGGAAAAAAAAGAAAACAGTGAGTCGGAGCTCAACAAGGTATATATAAATCTTCCGTAAAGCGTTTATACTGTAAGACGGATACAGATTCATATACGGTATGAATATTATAAAATAACAGTTGACCGGACAGATACATATGCAGCATGAATAAAATAACAGTTGACTGGATCATGGCAAATATATAATGCAAAAAGGTCAGGAAGGCCGGAGCAGTCAAATTCTTGAAATCGAAATAGAAAATAGAGTCGATCATATTATAAAAATTTCTCTTCTCTTTTATTTTTATCAGTAAAGGACATCGTTAGCGGAGGGGGCAATAATTGAGGATAGATTATGTATATCTCCTCACAATCACGGCAATACCTCATTGTACAAAACCCCGATGACGGCTCTCACTTTCTCATTGTACAAAGCCCCAAGGACGACTCTCATTTTCTCCTTGTACAAAGCCCCGATGATGGCTTCCTTTCGTTATCCTCGATTATCACTATAATATTCTAAGGTATACTGAAGAACTTTATCTCTCAGTACTAAAGTCTGATCTTATTTATTTTATCATAAGGCCGGTTTATTATTTTTCTTTAGTTCATATTTCGGACGGGCACAAAATTTTTGGTCTTCATATTACAAAGCCGATTTCAAATTTATTTTTCATATTCTGATCAAGTATAAAGATTATCAGTTGACATGAAACCGGTTATAAATCTCATTTCAGTCAATAATTATTTATTATAACATTATGACTCAAAACCGATTTACTTCTCTATTTTTATACAATTCAAATTTAATCATAAGTTGGGTAGAAAATGAAAAGCAGAAAGCAGAAGGCATAAATTAACCATGAAATTAAAATTATATTTTCAGTCCGATCGTACAGCAAGGAAGACGTCAGAGATACAACTTATCAAATAGTAATTAAAACGGCAAGTCTGATATACTATGTACTGAAGTATTTAAATTTGAAGAGAACACTTGCAATTTTTTTTTTAAAGCCGGAACTTGAAAACAGGAGTATACTTAAAATCTGAATTTAAAAAGGGAAGGTATACTTGTATTAAAACATTACTTCAATTTAGCTTGTAAAACGAAGGTACATTTGCCTGACTGTTGACCACCCACTCCGACTGTCTTGAAGCTTTTCTTCTTCTTTACTCCTTGCCCTCTTTTCTCGTTAGGGATTCCACACCCGTCCCTAAATTAGAGTTCAGTATATAAAGAGGAGGGATCAGGTGAAGTAAGTGGGGTAAGTTACCTAATTGGTACTTCCCTTCAGGGGTTAGGTGGGAGTGAGTAGAGTAAGTTACCTACTTAGTACTTTTACCTAGAAGATCAATGGGGTAGTTTACTTGCTCTGATTAGATTGAGATCTAATTGGGATATGACAACAAAGTTGGCCCTTGTCTTCTAAATTCGGTAGTTAATTCTAGCGGATCAACATTTTCTTTAAAGTCGGTCAACCTTTTTATTGATAAACTTTTTCGGTCAATGTTTCTTACTCTAATTCGGCCAACTTTTACTCAAAGCCGGCCAATATTTCTTTTCTCTTATTCAAGTTCGGTCAATATTTCTAAAAATTGGTCAACCCTTTGGTCAACTTTCCAATCAACATCTTGACTTCAGTCAACGTCTTGACACCGGTCAACATTTTGACGATGGTTAGCATTTCGACATTGGTCAAGATTTTGATGCCAGTTAATATCATGACACCGATCAACATTTTGACGATGGTCAACATCTCGACGTTGGTCAACATTTTGACGCCGATCAATATCATAACACCGGTTAACATTTTGACGTCGGTCAATATCATGACACTGGTTAACATTTTGATTATCATTATTTTCGATCTTCCAGTGGTGTAAGGCCACTCCGGTTTAAGTTGAAATCAAAATACTCTAATTTTTAAGTAGCAATATTTTACTTTGATTTCGAGACCTCATAGACAAGATGGAAGTTTTAGCATTATTTCATGTATAGTGTAAAAATGTTGTTCAATATTAAATTGCTGTAAGAGTTGGAATACAGTTAGATAGGTGCGTGAAATCAGGTATGTCCAGATTATGGGCAGGCCGGGTGCATTTTACACAATTGAAGCGCTTGACAACACATTAAGGCCATATTTGGTTGCAGGAATTAGGTGGGAATGGAATTGTAATTCCCGCGGGAATTGTAATTCCTCCATTTGGTTGGCAATAAGGTGGGAATTGCAATTCTCGGGGAATTATTATTCCCACAAATGTGAGAATTGTAATTCCCACACTTGTGAGAATACCAATTCCCATATTTTTTTTATTTTATT
>JAODPA010051181.1:0-11559 GCA_025585075.1 Nepenthes mirabilis | reverse complement strand
CTCCTTGGATTTGCCCGCGGCAACGGAACCGGATACCTTCCGGTCTTCAAGCCACTCTTCTCTCTCGTGCCACTTGAATTGCCAATCACGAACGAGTCTCCTTCTTCATGAACCAACGTCTCCAACGATGGTAGAAGGCAATGTTTCAAAGGTGAAAGAAAGTTGGTGAGAAAACTTCTATAGCATGGAGATCTATCTTGTAGTATAGAGTTTTCTCAAGAGAAACAAGATTAATGGAGCATGAAAGGCTTTCTTCTCAAATTGGGGCTCAAAATAATCTGTCCAGAGAGCTTATGGCGTACTTAGGGTTTTAAAATCATAAGACAATATTTATAGATGAGCCTAAAAACGCGTTCAAAAATCTGCCCGTTGGGCCGCCGCTCGAGCGGGGCTCGAGCGGCCATCGGGCGAGCGTCGAGCGGGCTACCTTCTGGTTCTTCGGCTCGAGCGGATATCGAGCATGAAGCGAGCGGCTCCCATTCTGGTTTATACACTCGAGCAGTCAGCGGGCTCCAGGCGAGCGGGCGGACTTTGGACGGGCTCGAGCGTGTGGAGGGCGGACCGAACGGACTTTAACCCGACAACCCACAACCCGACATCAATACAATAATACATATGGTCACGAAATATACCAATAAGACAAATGTCTCTAACAAATTTTATTCGTAAAACTTCTTATATGTTATTTAAGTCCTAAACATTAATTTTAAGTCATTCTTGTAGGATTTGTTTCACTTTCACAGTTTGTTGTTTAATTTTTGGAGTTGTTTTATATTCTTGAATTTTGATTTTTGGTTTTTGATATTTGAGTCCAGTATTAGAATTGTTTTCTTTGCTACTAGTTCTAGTTATTGTTAAGAAAGTTACATAAAAATATTATGGCATTGAGAAATACAGAATTTATAACACCGTAATGTAGTTCATAATTTTTCAAAATTGATTTTTATATCTTGATACATGTTGAGGTCATGATATTGTCGTCAAAAATGCTTTTAGTCATGCAACTAGTTTTCTTATAAGATCGGTAAAATATCAATGAGAAATATTAGATTTTGTGGTATACTATAGAGTTTGTTGCTAGGCTCTTTATTGTCATGTATTGTTTGTGTGTAAGATCTTGGGATATTAGTAATTTTACAATAATAAGGATCAACCAAGTCCTTAGGTGATTATTGATATATTTCTTAATTTTATGACTTCGATTGTGATAGGATGGTTGAATTTGGTTTTTTTATATATTATGTAAAAATCTCTAAGTCTTTTCCTTCATGTTGTCAATTAGTATATTCTTTGGATATATAGTTGTTATATCAAATTTTCTAACTCTTGATTATTTGGATGTTGATATATATTATTTATTGTAATATTTATTAAGCATTTAACCTATTCCTCGTTATTTTGACATGATTCCAGGGAGTTACATTCCATTGGCTGACTTCTCCTAGCTGCGGCCTGTTAGTTCACTTCTTTGACATGATTCAAGCTTGCCAAGGAAACAAAATAGCCTTGGATCCCTAGCGCTTGTCAAAGAGTGTTGACGACATAGATGGAGATGGGGGTTCCATAGGGATTCAAAACTGTAATTTTTCTTGTGGTGATATTTGATCAATTTTTCTTTTCTTGAAGTTTTGCGTAGGTATAAATATATCTGTCTAGAGACATTATAAATTTTATAAAATTTTAAAAATTTTTTTATAAAATATCGTAATTTATTTGTATATGAATTTGATTACTAATTAATTAATCATGTTTGAATTTTTGCACGATTTTTTAGACTTGCGTAGTTACTTAAAAGTTAATTAACGGATCAATTAAGTATTATTAGTTTTCGTATGATTATTTGATTAACGAGTTGCTAGACAAGTGGTCATAATCGGGTCTAATTCCTTGTTAAGGTACTTGACTATTTGGGCTTATCAACCGATCTCAACTCGGGGTCGATGGATTTGAGTGGATTATAATATTTATTGGACTCAACATCGTCCGTCAAAGTTGAATTCTAGTTCTTAGGGTATTCACATGGCTATCATTCCACCCCAGTAAGATTTCAACTCTTCCAGTAAAAATAGGATTATTAATTGGCCGAACGATTGATGACGTCGTCATAATCCCGACGTCTAACACGCAACGTATTTAACGCCTAGCTTTCTAAAACGAGACATATTGTTTTGAAACGAGATGTGGCGTTTTGACGAAGTTGTGCGATTCTTTGACTTCTCTTGGTTCGCGCCCATTTCGTGGCTTACTCAAAATTAGCCATTAGAACCCTGGGGTCGTCATTCTTGAACTGTTGCCTCATAAATTTCTAAATTTTGAGAGATTTAAGCGTCTTCTTCTTTGTTCATTCATGGCACCTCATCGATCTGAAAGTTCATCGGCATCTAGGGTGGCCGATGTTGCATATGTCCATACACAATTGGAAGTTAATGCCTTTTGTGAGAGGCATAGTATCCTTTTTCCATTATACCTGTCGTGCCAAATCAAGATTATTGGGCTTCATCCCCTTGAGAGGTATTCATCGCTATATACGAGGCTCATTTAAAGGGTAGGCTTCGACTCCTTATAGCGAGGGAGCTTGTTGAAGTTATAGATGCATTGAGGGTCCCATTCGCTCAACATCACCCTGATGTCATTGGTATTTGGAAGATTTATGTATATTTTCTAGACAGCATGGACACTCGTTGATCTCTGGGGTCATAAAGGTTGTTTTTAGGTTTTTTATAGGATGGCAAATGGGTGTCTTTGACTCCTCGCCGTGGTAGAAGTATTTGAGGTGGAAACCTTTAATTTGTCAAACTAAGAAGAACAGATATTTTTTGTAAGAGTGTCTTCTGATTGGCCCTTTTCTAATACTTGGGGTTGTGCAAATGCAGCTTACACGGGCCTTGTGAGTGAGAATGAGAAACACTGGGTGAAATTCTGGACAAATTTGATCACCCACCACCTAAATGAAATGCAGAGGACGTCTGATTGTTGGACTAACACAGCACCGTTCCATGCTGGGTAGTATATATTTCCAGAAATTCTTCTGTCGCTGATATCCCATCTCACTCTTAGAAGTGAAAAAGAAAGATTACCCGGAAGTCCTCAAGGGTGGTGTCCACTGATGAGGATAGCACTGATAATCCTCCAGCTGATCACCCAGTGGTGCATCCAGTAATTTCTCCGGCACAGAGTAGTGACTCATGGGAAAAAGAGATTAAAAATATCTTTCCTGGATTCGAGGCAGAAGAGGGAGTTGGTGAGAAGTTGACAGCACCTGTCACCGCACCGCTGGTACTTCAACCAAGTTCTGCAGTCCCACCTCTTTTTATCATCGCCCCATTAGAGGAGCCTCCGGTTTTCCTAATAGAAGAAGCTTTTCCTGGAGGGTGTTGTTTAAGATGTAGGAGATGATTCCCCTAATTTTACTCCTGCTGGATGTATCCAGTACAATGTGTTGGGGTTATTTCCTCGTGGCATTTATGTCTGCGGACTCCATTAGAAAAAAATGGACGAGGATTTTCTGGAGTGGTCCAAGAAGTCTGTCATCATTGGTCGAGGACTCATTGGAGGCGTCATGTCCGAGAGATTGCTGAGGACATGGACAAAGACCCTGGAAGTGTAGGCGTTGACTCTATCTCCGTAGGCCTGCTGTAGCCGCGTTTTATAGGTGGGTTGATTACCTACTTTGATTGGATGTTGAGACGGCTACAATTTCCCAGATGTAAGGCATGCCATTCTGGCACGCTAGGCGTGCGCCTGTCATGGCAGGCCTAGGCAGCTTGGTCCTGCCACCCTAGCGCCAGTAGGGTGGCCGGCTGTCCACTAGGCCATTTGTGTATATATACAAGGCTTGTGTACCCTTACTTGCAGAGAGCGAGTGTGCTGCCAAGAGGATTTGGAGTGCTTGTGCCGTGTCTTTAAAAGCAGCCTTGGAGTGAGCCTTGAGAGAACTGTGGGCAAATTTTGTTATAAAGATAGAGTTAGAAACACTTTAGAGAGAGATTGTACACTTAAGATTGTTTTCTTTTTGTTTGAACTTGTGTAGCTAATACTTGTAAACAATCCTTTTATAGTGTATTCTTTCGTGGTTTTTTCCTTGATCGAAGAAGGGTTTTCTATGTTAAAATTTCGTGTGTTCTCTCTCGTTTTTCTATCGTTACTTTTCTTGTCCGTCCGAGAGCTCTACTCTATGTTATTGTCCGAGAGTTTTGTCCGCTCGATCACTGTGCCTTCCGTGTTATGCGCCAACACAATGATCCTCAAGAGTCCATTATAGAGCTCTAGTTGTTTATACTGGTTTTATAGGTCCGTATGTTGTTCTCAGCTTGCCTGTTGATTCTGCTTCTTCACCAGCTCAAACTGTCGAGATGCCTTCGGTATCTCTTTTTTCTGTGAGCAGTAGATCAGCTCATACATATGGAACCTGAGGTCCTTCTTGTCCAATTCCTTATCCAGTCTCTCCTATAAGCTCCATGCCTCAATCTTCTTCTCACCGTCCTATATCTGTTGATCCATCATCCAATTTTTTGTTTTTTGGCTGGAGGGGGGTATTGCCCTCATTCAAGAGGTTTATGTCTCTCTCTCAATTAAGATCTATATGTCTTAACTTACTCCTAACTTGTTGCAGTCTTCCACTTTGTCCAAGTCAAAGATAGAATCTTTTTCCTGAAGCATGAAGGTTAACCGTTTAACCAGTCTTTCACTTTAGAGATGGCCAAATGAGCTGTGCTGAACGAGAAAGTGATACGGCGTTCTCAAGGCACATCTACCTCTCAACACACCGAGGTCCTTGTTACCGAATTGAGAGGAAGGAGTCGAGGACATGGCCCAAAGTCTGAAGACAAAGGGCGGAGTAAGTCACGTTCTCGGTATCAAAACATGGAGTGCCACCATTGTGGTAAGAAAGGCCACATCAAGAAGTTTTGTTATAAGTGGAAGCGTGAAAACGTTGGCAAGTAGAGGGGCGAGAAGAGACGAGGCGTGGAAGAGTCCTCGATCTCTATTGTTACAGGAGGTGATCTCCTATTAGCCTGCGAGTCTAAAGACTCTGTAAGCGTGGCTGAGCAAGCTTCTGATTAGGTGGTGGATTCTGGTGCATCCATCCACGTCACTTCCAAGAGAGAGCTTGTAACGTTCCTGGCGCACCCACATGTAGATATTGTCTGCTTTGAACTGGAAAAACTTCGCGGCGTCTCCAGCCTACAGGCCGAGGCCTGGGAGAACTTCACGGCGTCCCCAACCTACAGGACTCACGGTTTTGTTTCTGACAGATGGAGTCCACCGCCCCCAAAATGCGTCTATAAGGGGGAGGTGTCCACGCCCTTATAAGGACGCTTCGTTCCCCTCCCCCAATCCAATGTGGGACACTACAGAGCTGTTCTCCACTTACACTCCGTGTGCCCCAGGAGTGTTGAGGATGGGCAATATGGAGACGTCCGAAATTATTGGACGAGGTGACGTCTCCTTGCTGACGAATACTGGAGCCCGACTGATTTTGAGGGACGTTCGACACGTCCTCGATATTCGGATGAATATTATCTCAGTAGGACGGCTGGATGATGAAGTCTACTGCAGCGTCTTTTGTGACGGCAGTTATAAGTTAACAAAGGGCTCCATGGTCATTGCCCAAGGAGTAAAGGCTTTCGGCCTTTACACATTGAAAGCCCAAGCTGAGGTGGCGGAAGTGAATGCCACAGGAAGTGTGAAGTCCTCAGGCCTGTGGCACAAAAGGCTCGGACATATGAGTGAGCGTGGCATGAGTCATCTGGCGAAGAAGGGTTTCATCCCAGTGATGGATGGAAACAGGCCGAGGACTTGCCCTCACTGCATGGCGGGGAAGCAGCACAGAGTCTCCTTTCAAGGAGACGTATCTGGTAGAAGGTCCGAGGTTTTAAAGCTTGTCCACACGGATGTGTGTGGTCCCCTCCCGGAGAGGTCATTTGGAGGAGTACAATACTTTGTCTCCTTCATTGATGATTGCTTAAGGAAGCTGTGGGTGTTCCCGTTGAAGACCAAAGATCAAGTTGCGGGAACCTTTAAGCAGTTCTATGTCCTCGTTGAGCGAGAGACCGGGAGGAGATTGAAGGCCGTTCGGAGTGACAACGGCGGAGAATATATTGTGACGTTTGATGCCTACTGTAGAGCTTGTGGCATCAAACATCAGAGAACTCCACCCAAGATGCCACAGTTGAATGGAGTGACCGAAAGGATAAACTGCACCATAATGGAAAGGGTCAGGTGCATGTTGTCCGAGGCCAGGCTTTCGGGATCTTTTTGGGCTGAGGCCTTGAAGGCGGCCGCCCACGTGATCAACTGGTTGCCCAGTAAGTCTCTGGACAGGGAAGTTTCAGAGCAAATTTGGACCGGAAAGGAGTCAGCGTACAGCCATTTTCGGACTTTCTGCAAAGCCTTTGTTCATATTCTGAGAGATGAAAGGACCAAACTGGAGCCAAAGACAATACAATGTATCTTTCTGGGCTATGGCGAGGACGAACTTGGGTATAAGCTCTATGACCCAAAGGAAAGGATGCTGGTCCGGTCCCGAGACGTGGTATTCGTTGAGGACGAAACCATTGAGGATATTGGAAATGAGAAGATGACTCATTTCAGCACTTCCCGGACGGACAGAGTTGATACTGATGCTGTCCGTCCAGTGCCTCCTGAGTCCGATGTCGACGGATCAGGTATGGCAGGCAACCAAGGTGAGGCGGTTCCAGCACCTCACGATCAGGTTGAACATTTGGCACCTCCACAGGCCGAGGTAGCCCCTGTGAGACGGTCATCCAGGGAGAGACGTCCGTCCGTCCGCCTTCCAGTAAGTGAGTTTGTCCTCCTCAATAATACTGGAGAACCAGAAGATTTTAATGAGGCCATGTGTAGCGCTCAAAAGGATAAATGGTTTGAGACTATGAAGGAAAAATGGCATCTCTTCATAAAAACCATACCTTTGAACTGGCTGAATTGCCCAAGAGGAAGAAGGCCTTGAAGAATAAATGAGTCTTCCAGCTGAAGGCGACCGAGGACATGAGCAAGCCAAGACACAAGGCACGGCCTGTGGTGAAGGACTTTGGTCAACGCAAGGGTGTTGACTTTGATGAGATTTTCACACCTGTTGTGAAGATGTCCCCGGTCCGTGTTGTGCTCGGACTGGCAGCGGCTTTCGATCTGGAGATAGAGCAACTGGACGTCCGGACAGCCTTTCTCCATGGAGATCTAGAGGAAGAGATCTATATAGAGCAATCAGACGGTTTTGAATTCAAAGGGAAGGAAGGACTAGTTTGTCGTTTGAAGAAGAGCTTGTATGGGCTGAAATAAGCTCCGAGATAGTGGTACCGGAAGTTTGAGTCTGTTATGGTCAGACGAGGATACCATAAGACTGATTTCGACCATTGTGTCTTTGTCCAGAGGTTCTCAGAAAACGATTTCGTCATCCTCCTCATTTATGTGGATGATATGTTGGTTATCGGACAGAATAGCGCTTGGATCAAGAAGCTAAAAGTGCAACTGGGATAGTCTTTCGCCATGAAAGACCTCGGTCCGGCGAAGCAGATTCTGTGGATCAGGATATTTTGCAACCGAGGGGACAAGAAGCTCTGGCTGTCCCAGGAAGAGTATGTTGAAAATGTGCTTCAGCAGTTCAACATGGAGAGCTCCAAACCTGTCAGTACCCCTTTGGCCAACCATTTTAGGCTGAGCAAGTAGCAGTGTCCGTCTTCGAACACTGAAAAAGGGCGCATCAGTAAGATTCCTTACTCCTTGGCCGTTGAAAGCTTGATGTACGTGGCCGTGTGTACGCAGCCGGATATTGCTCATGTGGTTGGCCTTGTTAGCAGATTTTTCTCAAACCCAGGTATGGAGTATTGGTCTGCGGTTAAGTGGATTTTCAGATATCTCCGTGCGACATCCAAGACGGGTTTGCAGTATGGAAGAGAGAAGCTTCAACTGATTGTGTACACAGACGCAGACATGGCCAGGGACGTTGATTCTCAGAAATCAACGTCCGGATACTTGGTGAAATTTGTATGAGGGGCAGTCTCCTAGTAGTTCAAGTTACAAAAGTACGTCGCTCTCTCAACTACAGAAGTAGAGTTCATTGCCGTGACTGAGGCCTGTAAGGAAATGCTCTGGATGAAGAGGTTCGTTCAAGAATTGGGTCTAAGGCAAGAGACGTATGAGGTCCTCTGTAATAGTCAAAGTGCCACTCATTTGTGTAGGAACTTCTCATTCCATTCGAGGTCAACGCACATTGACGTGTGTTATCATTGGGTGAGAGATGTTTTTGATGATGGGTAGCTATCAATTGGAAAGGTTCGCTCGGATGACAATGGCTCAGACATGTTGACCAGGTTTTGCCGAAGGGAAAATTGGAAACTTGTTGTGACATTACTGGTCTGACTAACTTTACTCCCACTTGGTCGTGAGGGGAAGTTTATTGGAGTCACTCTCTCGTTGTAGTTATGTTTGCGGACTCCATTGGGAAAAATGGACGAGGATTTTCTGGAGTGGTCCGAGAAGTCTGTCATCATTGGTTGAAGACTCATTGGAGGTGTCATGTTCGAGAGATTGTTGAGGACATGGACAAAGTTCCTAGAAGTATAGGCATTGACTCTATCTCCGTAAGCCTGCTGTAGCCGCGTTTTGCAGGTGGGTTGATCACCTACTCTGATTGGATGTTGAGGCGGCTGCAATTTTCCAAATGTCAGGCCTGCCATTTTGACACACCGAGCGTGCGCCTGTCATGGCAGGCCTAGGCGGCATGGTCCTGCCACCTTAGCGCCAGTAGAGTGGCCGGCTGTCGACTAGGCCATTTGTGTATATATATAAGGCTTGTGTGCCCTTACTTGTAGAGAGCGAGTGTGCTGCCAAGAGGATTTGGAGTGCTTGTGTCGTGTCTTTGAGAGCAGCCTTAGAGTGATCCTTGAGAGAGCTGTAGGCAAGCTTTGTTGTAAAGATAGAGTGAGAAACACTTTAGAGAGAGATTGTACACTTGAAATTGTTTTCTTTTTGTTTGAACTTGTGTAACTAATACTTGTAAACAATCATTTTATAGTATATTCTTTCGTGGTTTTTTCCTTGATCGAAGAAGGGTTTTTTACGTTAAAATTTTGTGTGTTCTCTGTCGTTTTTCTATCGTTACTTTTCTTATCCGTTCGAGAGCTCTACTCTGTATTGCTGTCCGAGAGTTTTGTCCGCTCGGTCACTGTGCCTTCCGTGTTATGCACCAACACAGTGATCCTCAAGAGTCCATTATAGAGCTCTAGTTGTTTATACTGGTTTTATAGGTCCGTATGTTGTTCTCAGCTTGCCTGTTGATTCTGCTTCTTCACCAACTCAAACTGTCGAGATGCCTTCAGTATCTCTTTTTTCTGTGAGCAGTAGATCAGCTCATACATATGGAACCTGAGGTCCTTCTCGTCCAATTCCTTATCCAGTCTCTCCTATAAGCTCCATGCCTCAATCTTCTTCTCACCGTCCTATATCTGTTGATCCATCATCCAATTTTTTGTTTTTTGGCTGGAGGGGGGTATTGCCCTCATTCAAGAGGTTTATGTCTCTCTCTCAATTAAGATCTGTATGTCTTAACTTACTCCTAACTTGTTGCAGTCTTCCACTCTGTCCAAGTCAAAGATAGAATCTTTTTCCCGAAGCATGAAGGTTAACCGTTTAACCAGATCTTCAATTAAACCTGATGTGGTTGAGGTCTTGATGTCCAGGGCCTCTATTGCGGAAGGGTGAATTGAAGAGCTAGAAATGGTGTCTAAATGGATGAGAGCCATGGCTCACTGATGATCCAGTCAACATTGCAGAGAACCATATTAATACTTTTGAATACTGAGCTGTTGCTGCGGAGGCTAAGATTCATGAACTCAGGGCTTCTTCCTGTCTAGTTGGAGACAAGGCTGATGATGCTATTCACTGGGTTTCAACTGTTGAGTGTAGTGCCAAAAAGTGTAAAGCCACTTGTGCCCAGCTTTTTGAGGAACTTGGCAGACGGATATGTCCAGAAGATATTAGACTTCTCTTATTAGCTCACAGCAATGAGGGAATCAGATCTTGTTGAATACTTGTGTTCTTGATAGCAGCTGAATTCCCCATGGGTTTCCTCGATTTGAGGAATGCCGGGGCAATGGATGTTTGAGGGATCTGGGACTTCACCATTGAGACTCCGATTGCTAGTCCTTTGCAAAGACGGAATGACCTCTGTAAATATATTGTATATTATCTCATTAATAGAAAGATTTGATTTTGACTCTTGGTTTTTTTAATGATTGAAACATCGTCTTTAATTACATCCTCAGGCACTTAGCTTGATATCCGAGTGACATTCTCAATATCTTTTGACTCGGCGATTTGCTAAACAAACAAAGTATTTGGGCATCAGACGAGTAATAGATCCTCAACCCTAGGTATTGACGCATCATGGTGTTTCAATTTGCTGGTTGCGAATTGGGCAACCTAACTAAGTTATTAGACTATTGTTAGTGAATTATACCGACCCTAGTCCTTTGACAGTATAATTGAATGTGTGTAGCGTATGTTAGGCTCTATCACTACTTACGATTTAAGGTTTAATAGTTTAGTAACTATCCTTATCCCCACGTCTCAATGAACTTTTATCTATTAGAGATTGAGGTTCTTTTTTGGGTATTAGACTATTAAATCCCAAGCCTCTCGAGCTTTTGTGTATTTTGGTGTGTGACCATCTTTATGATTAAATAGTTCTATTAAATTTGTACTTTAAGTGGCTACTTGTAAAAATCGGTGCATTTAACAGACAAAGTTTATAAACCAATTGTCTGACTCAAGATAATTTTGGCCGAAGTATGTGTACCTACAACAATTAATACTAACATACAGGTAGACAAAATTGATAAAAAATTAAACAATAAAATCTATTATATGAAATGAATTTTAAATTACAGACATCATTACATAAGCATTCCAGAGTAATGGATAAGGTGTACCTCTATTGTCACATCTAAATACCAAGGTTCGATTATATAAATTTTTACATCTTAATTATTTTAATTAACTTATTATCTAAAATATGATTTTTAGCCCTTAATTATTTGAAATCTATTATTCATTCATCGACCAAAACCCAATAAAATAATATCAGCATGTGAACTCAAAAAATAACAAATACCAACAATTGGTCCAAATAAAATAATAAGTCAAATTATATGATTTAAAATATCACATTTGAAGGTAACTCTGAGTACTAACTATTTGTGACCACAAAATATGAGTAAGAGGTACATTCGTATAAAATTTAGAGTAAACAATAATTGTATCTTAGACATACTACCAGGTAGTATTAAATTCTAACTAAATAATCGACAAAATATTTTCATAAACTTGTTATTATAGTACTGAAATTGTAACAAAATAAATACTCTAAATCTAGTATCCCGAAACAAAATACATCATCTGAAAATTTTAAACCCTTGTTCTAGTCTTTGGATGGCCTTTCTATGGCTCTCATAAATTGTAAGTATTCTTCGAGCCTTTTAATATAAAAAGTTAATAAGAATTAAAATAAAAGTGAGTTAATTACTTAACATGACATATAAT
>JAODPA010051170.1:0-11559 GCA_025585075.1 Nepenthes mirabilis | reverse complement strand
TATACTTTTGCAGGTTATTATGGCTTGTTTTTGGTACCTAATGACATCCCTTTGATTTGATGTCGTATTTTGGCAATACAGCGTTGGAGCCACGAATATTATAGTAGAATTTGGATCCTGTGTATTCTTGATTTATATGTATGGTTGATTATTGTTATGATTTGTATTTAGTTATTGACGGATATTATATTCAGGTGGTATTTAGTTAATTCGATCCATCACAGGTGGTATCAGAGAAGGAGATGGCTTATGCTTAATCTTGATCTTGTGTAGAAACCTAGATTAAGATAATTTAGATTGGAATTAGACGAAAATGTAAGTTAATTAATTTACGTTTGATAGCTAGGACCAAGTTAGGACCAATTAGTTTTATTTTGATCATATAGTTGCTAATCCCTGTTAAAGTCTGGTTCGTATAGTTTATAGTATTCTATTTAGTATCCAAATGAGTTGTGTAACTAACCTAAATTCTTTTATTTTAGGTAGAATACTAAGTGCTAGATGAGAGCATGGTTGCTGTGTGAAGGATAGTCAGTTAGGGACAAGATAGAGTACTCTTTGAATGATTAAGAGTGAGCCAATTGGAAAATTTTGGGATGTTTGATCTAATTACAGCTTAAATTAAGCTTCAAAAAATGAAGGACATGTTTGAGATTTTTGGTTGTTTAGATGAAGTTCGTTTTACTAGCTATAAGTTGGAAAGTAAAGTAAGTCGGTGGTGGATTTCTCAGTACCGTATTTCACTTCTTGTGATATTTTTGTGGAGGCTATTTTAGAAGAGTTCATATCTGATTGGCATCCAGGATAGTATGAAAGGAGAATTATGATTGAGGTAAAGGAATAAGTCTATGGTCTCTAAAATTGTGTATAAATTTTGTGTGTTTTTTCAATTTTTAAAATAAGTTTTGATGATGTCTACCCCTAATGGGTTAACCTTGATTTACTAAAATTGTGGACTCTAGTATCTGGTCTGTGATTATATATATAAATAATTGGTTGATCTAATTTATTTGAGGTATTGGATTTTGATGTGCCATTTGGAGTAATTTGGTTGGTAAGTCTCCATATTAATGTAAATAATTTCAGTAGGAATATTCTGATTTGTAATTTGGGTTATGAATTTTGAATATGAAGAAGAGCTGATCAAGAGGTGATGGAATTGATATCGTTTTACTTATAAGTATTTGATGAAGATGTATGCCGAGTTTATTTGGCATATGTAACTACATTTGAGAATTATTCTGTGGTAATTATGGATTTTTTGATCGTATAGTAATTTGAGGATATTTTTTAGAAAAAAGAATTAGCCTGGATCATCTTCGGATCATTAAATTGATGTTGCTGTTGAGGCTGTGCTGGAATTAGTATCAATCTTGGGAATCCTACATAGAATCGATGAAGCATCGGCCCAGTGTTTGATCGTGGGGTGTTTCTGTATTTTTGGGGTGAATAAGATGAATCAATGAGGTTATTATAGACTATTGAAAATTTTAATTCATTTAGAGATGACTTATCTGGAATGGGAGTAATAGGTGATTCGTTTGATCTATCATGAGGGATTGGCATTTTCAGAAACCGATATATATTCGAAGTATTGTCAATTATGGGTGATTGGGAGATTCTACTAGAAACAGCCTTTAGGATAAAAGTACAGCTATTGTGAGTTTTGGCATTGCCTTTTGGGATAGTGATTTCATTGGTGATTTTTGTGGATCTTATGATTCAGATCTTTTGGCCATACTTTGGTAAATTTTGTAACGGTTTCATTAATGGTATTTTGATTTGTTCGAAGAATAATGAGGGGCATCGGATCCGTTGAGTACTGCATCGTAGATTCTGAAGGCTAGGCACTTGTTTGCCTATTTAAGGAGATGCAAGTTTGATTGGAGGAAATATTATGTTAAGCATGTGGCTTCATAATGAGGGGCATCAGATCCGTTGAGGACTACATCGTAGATTGTGAAGGGTAGTCAATTGTTTGCCTATTTAAGGAGATGCGAGTTTGATTGGAGGAAATGTTATATTGGGCATGTGGCTTCTTCTGTAGCATGATTGTGGGTCTATAGAACATTAAAGCGGTTACTAATTTGGGAAAGATTGATTGATGTTGTGAAGGTGTGTGGTTTTTTGGGTTTAACTGAATCTGGTAAGTTATCCATTAAATATTTCTCGAGGATTGCAGCATCCGTGAGCCATTTGACTCAGAAGTGATCGATATTCATGGGAATTGTGAGGAAAGCTTTTAAAAGAAGGAAATGAAGGATGGATTGTCTACAATGTCATTTTGATCAATTCTTGATTGATCAAGTGAATTTGTAATAGGTTGAAATGCTTCTAAGACAAATTTGAGATTGTGTGTTCATGTAGCGTGTCTAAGTGGTCGCCTATGTGTTTAGACGGTTGAAAGTCTAAGATCAAAGTTACCCCACTTATTACTTGGAGATGAGCAGTTGAGGTCTTTACTTTGAGATTTTAGGGGTGCTATTTGTATGGAGAGAATTATGGTTTCATTTGGTCATAAAGGCTTGAGGAAGTTCTTTCGTTAAAAGAGATGATTATGTGGCAATGTTAGCAAATAAATTTTTAATTTGTAATAAATAATCAATCAGAATAGCACAATAGAAGTGTGTGGACCCATGGCCCATAAATTGTAGAATTATATAAATGTTCCAAGTGAATGATCATTTTTTAGGTTTAGGATGAATTGAAGTAGAAGCTTATTAGTTTATTTGAGATTTTATAGTAAATTGGAGAGGAAGTCAATAAATTGGCTTGCCTTTGAATTTGGTGGATAATCATGATGTCTCCAATGTATCGATGATTGAATAAGTATGTGATTGAGTTAAACTGTTGTAAGAAATTAAAAATTTGTCTTATAATAATATTTCAATTTAGATTTTAGATAAAAAGTATCAGGTATTGAGAAATAGGATAATTTAATTAGTTAAGGTTCTGTAGGAAAAATTGTTTAATTAAGGAAGTAACTTGAGAACGCAAAGAAAAAATCTGAAAGATTATCCCCGATTGTTAAATTTTGAAGTTTGTAAAAATTTCGGGACGAAATTTTTATATGGAGGGAGGGATTGTCAGGTTTGTGTTTTTGATTTATGATAATTATGGTTAATTAAGATAATATAATCAAAATTGAGATCAAAAGATACGAAAAATTATGTTAAAAGAGTAAAAAAAGTGGATTGGTTGAATATGGGCCTGATATCGGCCTGATGTGGGCCTAAAGCACACCTAATGAAGGCTCGAGCCTAGAAAATAGAACACCCGTGCCTGAAGTACAACCAAGGCACACTTGAGCACAAAATCCAGTGGTGCCGCGCCCAAGGGACACCCGATTGGCGCTTGAGCACTAGTCCGAGTATTTATAGCCCACACGTTCAGTTTTTTCACCATTTATGCAGAAAAGGAAGAGAGGAGAGAGAGAACGAGGCGGAGAAGAGATAGAAGAGGAGATCGAGGCTCTCTAGTCCGTTTCTGACATGGAATTAGTTGAGAAACTTGTTACTCTGATTAGATTCGGATCTAGTTGGGATCTAACCGTCTAAACAATAAAATTGGCCTTTGTCTTTCGTTGGTCTTAATTTATTCTGGTCAAAATTTCTGAAGTCGGTAGTCAATTTTAACTTGTCAACATTTTCTTCAAGGTCGGCCAACCTTTCTATTGGTCAACTTTTTCGATCAACGCTTCTTACTCTAATCCGGCCCAACTTTTACTCAAAGCGGACCAACGTTTCCTTTCTCTTATTTAAGGTTGGTCAACATTTCTAAAAACCAGTCAACCCTTCTGTCAACCTTTCAGTCAACATCTTGACGCCGGTCAACGTCTTAACGATGGTTAACATCTCGACGTGGGTCAATAATTTGACGCCAGTCAATATCATGACACCGGTCAATATTTTGATTACCATTTGTTCCGATCTTCCAGTGGTGTAAGGACACTCTGGTTCAAGTCGAACTCAAAACACTCTGATTTTTAAGTAGCAATATTTTACTTTGATTTTTTTAGCTTCTTTGATTTCGGGATCTCACAATTCTCCCCTACTTAACAAATTTCGTTCCCAAAATTTAAATGAAGTTACATACCTTAATCAAACAAGTGGGGATACTTACTCTAGATTTCTTCTTTTCGCTCCTAAGTAACTTCCTCAAGTGAGTAATTTCTCCATAGAACTTTTACTAGAGGAACCGTCCTTGTATGCAGCCTTTACTCTTTTCGGTTGAGAATTTGAAATGGCTCCTCGACGTAGGATAAATCCTTATTGATTTCTAAGGGTTCGAATTCAATTATGTGTGTAGGATCATAAACATACTTTCGGAGTATGGACACAAGGAACACGTCATGTATTTCTGTCAGATTTGGTGGTAGTGCTAGTTTGTAGGCTACCTCTCTGGCATTTTCTAGAACCTCAAAAGGACCAATAAATCATAGCTTGAGTTTACCTTTCAATCCAAACCGCAAGGTTCTCTCGGATGGTGAGACCTTCAGAAAAATAAAATCTCCTATCTAAAAGCTTAATTCTGTCCTCCTTCTGTCCGGATAGCTTTTCTATCTGCTTTTAGCGATCCTCAAATTGCTGTGGATCAGTTTAATTTTCTCAGCTATTTCCTGTACGATTTTCGAACCCGAAATCCTTCTATCTCCGGTTTCTTCCCAGTAAATCGGTAACTTGTATTTCCTTTCATATAGAGCCTCAAAAGCAGCCAAGTCGATACTAGCCTGATAACTGTTATTATAAACAAATTTTGTTAGTGTCAGGTAAGTATCCCAAGTGCCTTTGATTTCTAATACAGAAGCCTTCAACATATCCTCAAGAATTTGGATAGTTTGCTCGGACTATCCATCCATCTGAGGGTGATAAGTAGTACTAAATTTTAATTTAGTCCCCAGTTCTTTATGCAAACTTTTCTAAAACCTTGAGACAAAATAGGGATCCTTATCAAATACAATGGAGGCAGGAATCCCATGTAGTCTCACGACCTCGTTCACATATAGTTGAGCCAACTTATCACGTGAATAGGTTGTCCTGATTGCCAAGAAGTTGGCTGACTTTGTCAGCCGGTGAACTACAACCCAAACAGTATCGTGATTTCTAAGAGTCCTAGGCAGACCCGATACAAAGTCTATAGCAATATCTTCTCATTTCCAACTCAGAATCGACTTTAGCTGTAACAACTCGGAAGGTTTTCTTCTTTTCGCCTTCAATTGCTGACACACGAGGCATTTTTTCACATAGGCCATGATGTCCCCCTCTTCATGTTCATCCACCAGAAAGTTTTCTTCAAGTCTTGATATATTTTATTTGTTCCGGGGTGGATGGTATATTTAGACCGATGGGCTTCCTTTAGAATCTTTTCTTTTAACTTCTTATTGTCTGGCACACATAATCGGTCTCTAAACCTCAATACCCTATCCGTTCGGATACTGAATTCAACTCGGGACTCCTTACTCAAGTCACTTGCAATTTCTACAAGGAACAGATCATTAACTTGCTTTTTCCTAACTTCACTAACAATCTCAAGTTGGATTTGAAGATAAGATAGAAGCATCCTATAGCCCTTATTATGTTGCTGGATATCACATTACTTCAGATAGTCTAATAATTCTATTTGCTTGATTAACCGTCGACTTAATGCATCCGCAACCACATTAGCCTTTCCAAACTTATACTGTACCTCACAGTCGTAATCCTTTAAGAAATCAAACCAACCTTTGCCTCATGTTAAGCTCCTTTCGAAAAAACAGATACTTCAGGCTTTTGTGATCAGAATACACAAGAAATTTTTTACCATACAGGTAATGCCTTCAAATTTTTAAGGTAAACACTACAACAGCTAGCTCTAGATCATGGGTAGGGTAGTTCTTTTCATACACTTTCAGTTATCTAGACCCGTAAGCTACCATCCTACCATGCTGCATCAATACACATCCCAAGCCAGCCTTAGAGGCGTCACGGTACACCTCATAGCCTCCTGACCGTTTGGGAATCACCAATACTAGAGTAGTAGTCAGACGATCCTTTAGTTCCCGAAAACTCTGATCACACTACTCAATCTATTCGAATTTGACTTCCTTCTTCAGCAATCGAGTCAGGGGTATAACAATCTGTGAAAAGTTTTTCACAAATCACCGGTAGTAGCTTGCCATGCCCAAAAGGCTTCTAACCTCGGTTATAGAAGTCGGCCTACTCCAATTAGTAACAGCCTCTACTGTCTTTGGATCCACAAAAATACCACCATCGAAAATTACATGTCCTAAGAACATTACCTCCTCTAGCCAGAATTTACATTTTCCCAACTTAGCGTATAACTTTTTCTCACAGAGCACTTGAAGTACTATCCTTAGATGAGTTTCATACTCCTCATAGTTCTTTGAATAGATTAGAATATCGTTAATAAAAACCACCATAAATTTATCCAGATATTACCTGAACACTCTATTCATTAGATCCATAAAGGCAGCAGGGGCCTTCGTAAGCCGAAAGGGCATAACAAGGAACTCATAGTATCTCGTCCGAAAAGTAGTTTTGATCACATCATTTGGCTTAATCCTCAACTGATGATAACCAGACCTTAGATCAATCTTTGAGAATACTCGAGATCCTTATAATTAATCAAACAAATCATCAATATGTGACAGAGGATATTTATTTTTTATCGTGATTTTGTTTAATTTATGATAATCAACATAAAGCCATAACGACCCATCTTTTTTCCTTACAAATAACACTGGTGCTCCCCAAGAAGACATGCTCGGCCGGATAAAATCCTTGTCTAACAGCTCCTGTAGTTGTAATTTTAGCTCCTTTAACTTAGCAGGGGCTATTCTATAAGGAGCCCTAGAAACTAGACTAACACCGGGAATAATAGAAATCTCAAACTCAATCTCCCGATGCGGAGGTAATCCAGGCAACTCCTCCTAAAATATATCATCAAAATCGTGGACGACTAGGATGTCTCTAGCCGGCACCTTATGACTCCTAGTGGTGCAGGCATACGCCAAGTAAGCTTTATATCCGCTTCTCACCAAATGTTTGGCATGTAAGGCCGAGATCAATACAGGCATCTGCTTCTTCCTAATGCCTTGGAAGAAAAAGGTTTCCATCCCAGGGATATTAAAATAAACCCTCTTCATAAGGCAATTAATTGTGGCATGGTTTTAGCTAGCCAATCCATCCCTAGAATCACGTCAAAACCTCCCATATTTAGTAACATCAAATCCACAATTAAATATTACCCATCTACTTCCATTACGCATCCAGGATATACAATATCAGTAGTTGTAGGGAATCCAGTAGGGGTACACACAGACAATTCATATTTCAATATGTGAGGGGTAGTGACAATAAGGCACGCAAATCGTGGAGAAACAAAAAAGTGGGTAGATCCTGAATTAAATAAGATAGATGTAAGAACTCCACAGACAGAAAAAGTACCTTCCATGACATTTAGCGATACCTTCGATTCCTAAATAGTCACTACGAAGGCCTTAGCCGGAATGGTAGGCTTTCTCCCCTCTTGCCTCGAGCAATCCTTGATTAGGTGACCTTACTGTCCGCATTTGAAATAAGCTCCTGTCATCCGACGACATGCCTAGCTCGGATGCATCCTTCCACATGTGGTGCAGTGCATAGCCGACATCCTTGAATCAGTCATCGACTGAGCCGGCATAACACCCTTCCCTTTATCACTTGTCCTTGTCTTTTTGGATGATCCAAAAGATCCCCCATCAGATTCGCCCCTAACGCCTGTCCGGCTAGCTGCCCTCTTTGCGTAAAATTTCTCTATCTCAACTTCTTTTTCATAAATGACTGTCTTGTCCAGTATATCGACATACGTCTCAAACTTTAATATGGATAGTTGTTTCCTGATATCATCCCGCAGTCCTTATTGAAACTTCTTCATCTTTCTTAATTCGTCTTCTAAATAATAAGGTGAGAATAAGGACAGCTTAGTAAATTTAGCATTGTACTCAATCACCGACATACTCCTTTGCCTTAATCTCATGAATTCCATCTTCTTTTGATCCCGGAGATTTGATGGAAAGTATTTCTCTAGAAAAACTTCCTCGAATATATCCCAAGTGATCATCTTATAGGGCACTCCAAGCGCTTTTTTCTCATGCCCCACCAACTGTCTACTTCGTCCTCCAACTTATATACGGTGAATGTGACCTTCTCTTGATCCGTACACCCAATTACTAAAAATATTGTCTTCATCCTCTTTAGCCATATATCAGCTTCCATCAGATCGGGTTTTTCCAAAAAGCCCGGTGCTCGTTCCGTCATGAACCGTTCACACGTGGTTAGAGCAAGGATGGTCGGAGCTGGCTCGGTTGCCGGGACCGAAGTCATATGCCTGTGTTCGACAGACTCCACTATATTGATAATTCTTTCCAATAAATCTATATAGGCGGCCTCCCAATCATGGGGTGTATTACGACCATTCCTTCTTCCTCTTCTACTAGCCATCCTAAAATCAAAACAGACACGATATTATAATCTCAGGAAAATAAAATATCTATCAGCTTATCAAAATTGAACCTAGGCTAGGTTCTAACCTTTTTTAGGACTCTAGTCGCCTAAGTTATCCGGGCCTACTTTTTATGAAAATTCGGTATGAAGATTTAAACCTATGCTTCCGCATTTTCGATCGATCAATTCTTAAGGCATCTCATCTCTCTGATACCAATTGTGACGGAACGGATTTTTTTTTTCGCATTCCGCCAGCGACCTTCCAGAACTTTCACCAAGGTTTCGGTGATCAGCTCCGGGCCGGTCATACCTTCCAATTACAGGATCACAGATGCCATTTAGGATCCTTACATGATATCCATAAAATATATAACGGAAGCCAATCTAATAACCTGTCAAACCATTTACATTCATACCTATAAAACTCATTTATGCATACATAGTCATGAAAATCCAATTACAAAAATTCATATATTTCAACCGAATCATTACAATAAAACTGTTTCATCAGGGTGACTCCAAAATATGCTTTCGAGTCCTTAGAATCATTCAGACGGAGTTCTAGTCACTCCATCTCGTCAAGCACGAGCTCTATAGTTTCATCTGGAGGAAAAAAAATAAAAAACAGTAAGCCAAAGCTTAACAAGGTACATGCAGATTCTCCATAAGGTATTTATGTTGTAAGGCGGATATAGATACATATGTAATATAAATATTATAAAATAATAGTTGTCTGGATCATGGCTGATACATAATGTAAAGAAAATAGGAAGGCCGAAGTAGTCAAAATTCTGGAGATCGGGACAAAAAATAGAGTCGGTTTTTATAAAATTTCTCTTCTCTTTTATTTTTATCAGTAAGGGGCATCGCTAGCGAAGATGGCAATAATCAAAGATAGATTGTGTACATCTCTCACAATCATGGCAATACCTCATTATACAAAGCCCTGAGGACGGCTCTCACTTCCTCCTTGTATAAAGTCTCGAGGATGGCTCTCACTTCCTCCTTGTACAAAGCCCCGAGGACACCTCCATTTCGTTATTCTCGATAACCACCATAATGTTCTAAGGCATGCCGGAGAATTTTATCTCACAGTGCTAAAGTTCGATCTTATTTATATTGTCATAAGGTTGGTTCACTTTTTCTTTAGTTCACATTCTGGACGGGTACAAAACTTTCAGTCGTCACATTACAAAGCCGATTTCAAATTCATTTTTCTTATCCTGGTCAAGTATAAAGACTTTCAGTTGACATGAAACTGGTTTCAGATCCATAAATCTCATTCCGGTCAATAATTATAACGTTATGACTCAAAGTCGGTTTACTTCTCTATTTTTATTCAATTTGAGTTTAATCATAAGTTGGGTAGAAAATGGAAAGCAGAAAGTAGTAGGCATAAATTAACCATAAAATGAAAACCATATTTCCAGTTCAATCTACAGCAAGCAAGACGTTAGGGATTCAGCTTATCAAACAGTAATTAAAACGGCAAGTCTGATATACTATGTGTTGAAGTGTTTAAATTTGAAGAAAACACTTGCAATTTTCTTAAAGCTGGAACTTGAAAATAGAAGTAAAATCTGAGTTTAAAAAGGAAAGGTACACTTGTATTAAAATATTATTACAATTTAAGCTTGAAAATGGGGGCACACTTGCCTAACTGTTGACCTCCCACTACGACTTACTTGAGCTTTTCCTCCTTATTTACTCCTTACCCTTCTTCCTTGCCAAAAATTCCACACCTATCCCTTAATTGGAACTCAATATATCAAGATGAGGGATTTAGTGGAGTAAGTGGGGTGGGTTACCTACTTAGTACTTTCCTTCAGGGGTTAGGTGGGAGTGAGTGAGGTAACTTACCTACTTGATACTTTCATCTAGAAGATCAACAGGGTAGTTCACTTGCTCTAATTAGATTCGGATCTAGTTGGGATCTAATCATCTAAACAATAAAGTTGACCATTTTCTTTAGTTTTCCCTTAATTTATTGGGGTCAAAACTTCTAAATTCGTTAGTCAATTCTAATTGGTCAACATTTTCTTCAATGTCAGCCAACATTTCTATTGGTTAACTTTTTCGGTCAACGCTTCTTACTCTAATCCGACCCAACTTTTACTCAAAGCCGGCTAACGTTTCCTTACTGTTATTCAAGGTTGGTCAGCATTTTTAAAATCGGTCAACCCTTCGGTCAACCTTCCCGTCAACCTTCCAGTCAACATCTTGACTCCGGTCAACGTTTTGACATTGGTCAACATTTCGACAATGGTCAACATTTTGACGTGGGTCAATATTTTAACGCCGGTCAATTTCATGACACTGGTCAACATTTTAATTATCATTAGTTCTGGTCTTTCAGCGGTGTAAGGCCACTTCGGTTCAAGTCGAACTCAAAACACTCCGATTTTTAAGTAGCAATATTTTACTTTGATTTTTTTAGTTTCTTTGATTTCGAGATCTCACAAATTGGTTGAAATCAAAAAAGAAAATATCGTTCTTAAAACCAACCTAGACATGAAAACACAAGAACTTGAAAAATTGACCAACTCTTTTACAAGAAAAATCAAATCTCTTGAATCGGATCTTGAAAGTCTCCAACATGTTTTAAAATAATTTTCAAGTTGATCCAAGAAATCAGACCGTTTGCTCGATCTAGGAAAATATTTCGGAAACAAAACGAGGTTGGGATATTCTACTAATGCCTTAAATGCTAACATGAGTTCAAAAATTGTCTTTATCCCCGCCACGTCAGCTATGAGGCGAAATATTGAGCCATCCGCCTCCATCGATCAGAGGCCTAAAAACTTTACAAAGACAAAGGTTGATGCACCTAAAATTTCATCCTCAAAACAGTAGAAGGCACCTTCATTTTAATCAATTTAGGAGACATGCTAATACCTTGTACATTTTTGCAAATTTTGTTCCTACATGCCATGAATATAGAAAAATTGGACATATTCAGTCTCACTATTCTGTAACAAAATTTTGGAACAATTTTCATACCAATCCGAAAATGGATACGCTTGTTAATCATGTAAACTTTTTGAATGATCATGTGATAATTTTATTCAAAATAATT
>JAODPA010051159.1:0-11559 GCA_025585075.1 Nepenthes mirabilis | reverse complement strand
CTAGTTTTGCACCGGTTAAAATCCTGCTCCCCGACTCTTCGACCTCTCGCCGTTCCACTTCCCCTACATTTTCTGTGAAGATGGTGCTATGTTTTAATGGGATTCGTTTATTTCACTAGAAACTTCAATTAATTTCTACTTCCCCTACATTTTCTGTGAAGATGATAATAGGTTTTAATGGGACTCCTTTTTCTAACATGAAACTTAAATTAACTTCCACGGTTGGATAAAGTTCGGAGGATGTTAAATTATTGTTTTATGATGATCTCGATAATTACACCATCATCGTGAACTTTTGATAAAGTATACGTCTCTGACTTAGCATTCTGTCGGTATTATAAGCCATATATACGAAATAATGAATGTTGTAAACAATCAGGTTTCTCTTTGCTCATTTTGATGGGTTGTTTTTCTTGTGAAACATTTCGGGTCAGTTCAGCTCTAGATAGATGGTAAGACATGTGGTGGACGTCAGACTCTTGCACGAAACAAATTAAGCCTTTCATAGGGCTGAAGATATAGGCCAATTTTCAGAGCAATATTTCTTAAAGTCTTTTTTTTTTTTTTTGTTAAGTACAAAATAAGAATACTATATGTAACTTTTGTTGAGATATTGGGTGCCTTATTTAGAGCAGTATCATCATGTGCACTGCCATTTAATATTTCTTAAAGTCGCAGTTACACATACGATCTCAAATAATTTATCTGTCCCTAACAAATGTTGCCGTGAAAATGTTATTATTTTCTTCAACTCGTTAGTTAGCAGATATTTATTTAAAGAAGTTGTTGAATGTTGGAGCATCGGAGTGGTGTGTTATTGCCTCAGATTTATTGCTCCTAGCCCGTGCTACTGTCATCTATCTTCCATTATTAGGTTACTGTTGAAAGCAGCATTTATCTTTGAGTCTACGTTTGAAACTGTAATCCTACTTGTTAGATCTTCTGTTGCTCGTCTTTTTCATTTAATCTTACACACAACCATTCAATGATTTTCGAGCATTATTTAGTGAACTCCACTCTACTAGTATGATGGAGTGCTTTTATATACATAAACTCAGGCAATAGATTTATTCTTTAAGCAAAGCATCGTTGTATACAATCATTTTCAAAGCGGGGCTGCTAATTATTAACTGAATGATGTAGGTAAAACAATAAGATAATGTGGGAGTAAAAAAAAAAAAAAATCATTTAAGCAATCCTCCACTAACATGGTAAATGGGTTCTGATTACAATGCTTCATGTACAATTTTTTTTATAACCTGCAGAGAGCTTTACAGGAAGGCAAAGGTAACAGTTAATTTGAAAAGATATAAAGAGCTCACCCCATAGTCCTCTTTAATTATGGGACACGTGGTGATGGGGTCTCTTTTACTAGTGTTGGTTTTAGGCCATCAAAGTTAGAAAAACAATTAATTAGGCAGCCAATCACCATTCCTATCTTCTATCTCATCAACCCAAACATTTTTGTTGCAGCTACGCTTAACCCAACGTCAGCGTGAATGTACTAACTATGCCTTTTTGATGGGTTAATTATACCATTGATGAGTTCTGTAATTTCCCCTTCGTTTTTTTTTGTTTTTACCGATGTTGAGTTTTATGTTTCCAGTCAATTCTTACATTTATTTAATAAGCTTCTACTGTCAACATGTGTGTATAGGAAGGAGGTTGGATTGAACGTATTCCCATCATTTTTTAACATTACGTGAATATCATCAAGCTTCGTATTTGCTCCTTTGATCACTAATAGGTGGCCTAGTAGCTAGTTATGAGTTTGATTGATAAATGATACCTTTACTTGGAATCGGTTCTTTCTCAATCCTCGAGAAAATGCTCACAGTGTTGTCAAAAAAATAAAAAATAAAAAAATCTTTCATCGCTCCCTTTATTCCTTGCCCATTTCACTGAAAAGAATATCATATTTCAAAATTTGGTTTTAAAGCAAGATATGTGAAGATAATTTCATAATTTGACTCCTTTGTCATTTTAATTGTCTATATTAATTGATAAAAAAAATAAAAAAATTTTGAGATTACAACAAATCATTAAAATATAAAACAAATCTTTATATTTTATTTTTTGTCAATACTTTAGCCCATTAGAATAACAACGAAGTCCGATTTTTGAAGGACCATAAGGTCCCGTTTGAAGCTACTGGACTTCCATTGTAGAATATTTTTAAGAAATTTTTTGCAGGTATTTCGGAGTTGTAAACTGTAATTATGATCAAATTTCCCTTAAAAATGTGGTAGGGAGGTTATTACAAAGGGAATAGGGCTTATCCCATGGCCCCATGTCCTCCTACTGGAACCAAACTATAAGATTAGTTTGCCTAATAGATAATTTACTAATAACAAATTATGGATTCGCTAATTACAACCCCCCAGAATTTTTTTTTTTCTAAAGAAACTGTGTGGATACAATGTAAGTAAAAGGCTATCTTATAAAAGAAATTCTTCTTTCGTACAAGAAGCTGGTTCTTATATCTTCATCTTTCATTTCAAAATTTCATGTAGGGAGGGATTTAAGCTCAATGTCCCGAGCCTACTGAATACCAGCGAACTGCAATAGGTTGCAAAGCCACATCTATTTTAAGCTTCAACGGTAAACCCTGGCAGCTAGCTAGCTAGCTCTACAAACATGACAATGGCTGCATTTGCTAAATCAGAAGTTCACCGACTTCGGTAAGATGCTGCAGCAAAGCTAGAGAGAACAATGCTGTCGACCCAAGTTTTACTGACAGCTAACAAAACCTTAATATATAACAAATTCATGCCCATTTAAAATCATATATGTACGGTAACTTGACTAAGGATTTAAAATTATATATCGACGTAACTCGACTAAGGGTGCAATTAGCTAGTAAACAGAGAAACTCGACTCATCAATGGCGGAACAAGTAATCGAAAAGCTAGCTAACAACTTTATGAAAAGTTTGCAGCATGTAGCTTTCTTTACAGAGTTAGTGGAATGCAATTCAACAAGGCAACTTTTACCAACCCGAAACAGTTGAAACTTGATTTAAATTAAAACGGGTTGAGTTGAAGAATTCAATACGGTACTCTAGGAGCTCGATATTGATACGACTGTAAGAATCGTGCTAAATTTTAAGGACCATGGATAGATCAGGTTATTCTTTTTGTCAAATTGTTTATTTGTTCCTACTTTTTTATGATAAGTTCCTACTTTTTTATGATAAATAACATTTGCATAGGTGCATGGGGTCAAATATTATATCTGGGCATCGTAAAATAACTAAGCGTGCTCCATGCAGGGAATTATGAAAAAAACAATAAATTATTAGAGAGAATTTGTCGTGTTATCGTCCATTATGATTGAGTTTCACTATTGTGAGAATCCCTTTTTATGATAAGTCAAAAGGCTATATCTAATCACAACACACTTTTAGTTGACGTGAAAATGCTACAAGATTTTAAGTAATGGCGTTTGCTTTCCTTTAATTGTTTTTTGTTTTTTTTATTTTTAATATGATTGGTCCTTATATTGTTCCTATTTACGAGAGGTAATATGCCCTAGATTCAGGTGTACTAGATTTTAGATATAGAATTCCATACTTGCATCATCCAGTTAAAAAAAAGAAAAAAGCAGAGAGAGAGGTTACGATTAATGAGTTATGGAAATGTAAAGAATTTACACTGGTTAAGTACAGATTTGCAGTGCCAATTTTTTTTTTTATAGAAAATGCCCTCAAGTTCTTTCAATCCCAACCATCTATTTGAATATAAATTACATTAGTTAAATTAACTTTTCAGAAAGAATTGAATTATAACTGTCAATAGTTAAACAGATGATTAAAATTGGAAGAGGTTATGGTTGCTTATTCATGAGATACACAATCTCCCAATCCCTTGCACAGTACAAACACAATACTTTTGTACTAAATCATAAAAAAGCTGTTTTACTTTAAGTTGTATAAATTATAATTAATTATATGTATACTTATAAATAACCTTCGTGGGTTATTTATAATTTTCTCGCTAACTTAGCGGCTAAATGTAGAGATGGTGAATGGGCAAAAAATAGACCATTTATGGCATCCAAGTAATTTAAGTTTTTTTTCTAGGAATTCAGGCAAAATATGGTCCATGGCCGAGTTAAATATAACTTTCTTTTCATATCAACTTGGTATATATTATTTGTGCTAAGTGGTAGGTGGTGTAGAATTTAATATTAAATCTTATTGTTAGTGAATCATTTGACTTATGAGTTTTAACAGTTCTGGTATTTGAATTTGGAGTTCCGTATCGACTGTGTAATTAAATAGTTGAATAGTCTATTGTAGTTCTTAATATATGTAAGAGCTGCACAAGTAGGCTAGCATTAAGTATTAATAAAATAGGATGATCCATTTGTCAATGGCTTGCCCTCTTCCATTATTGTTTTGACTTTGTGCTTGTGTTGATATGTGCCCACATATCTATAAATTCATATGCTGTATTTGTTCAAACCTCAAATAGTTTATTATTGTATTGTCTTTTAATCTATAGGAAGGAAAAGATAAGGCTCAATAAGTTAACAGGATTCTAATTGACACATAATGTATGTTTAAAATTGACTCGAGAAATTTCAAATCGAGCTATGGAATGACAATCTGAATCTAGCATACAATATATGGAAACAAGAGGTTAAAGGCATATGATTTGTTCCATAATTTGTTATCTCAACTCAAACCATTCTAGTCAAGCTACAAGCTCAATGAAAGAAATGAGAACAAAAAAATTTCTGAAAAATAAGCTAAGGCCTTTAAATATTATCAATTAGAGTTGGTTATATGGAATGTAAGCACTGAGCTACAAAGTATTTGGGCAATTTGAATGCTTAGTTGTCAAAATTTTGCTAAAGATTAGAGAGTTTTAGATACAATTGCTTAAAATCTTGGATTAGAGAGTTTTAGATACAATTGCTTAAAATCAAAATGCTCAAGATGAAGATTCCCTGTCGCTGTTTAGTGGTTTTTACTTGTACAGGTGTTGAGCCTACCCTTAGAAGTAATTTAATAGTCACTCCCCACCCTTAATGGGTTTAAACATCTTATTTAGCAACTTTGTATTCCAATTACTCAATTGATTTATTATTTGTCATTTCATATAACCCTTTTAACCGTCGTAAGCAAATGGAGTCTTCATGAGCCACTACATCTAAAGTGCCATTTTAGTATAGCTAGTCATAAGTTTTAAAGTTCAGTGACCTGGCTTGTTACTTAGCAATTTTATTGTTAACTAGAAATGCTTGTTGGGGTCACTTCCTCTGTGGGATTGCAGCCGCAAACTATTACGCAGATATGGCATGAGAACTTATGCGCTTGTGATGTCCGTGGACTTAAGAGTAAGTCGTCCTGAAAATGGACGCGAATATTATATAATATTCGAGAACCTTCTACTGTTTTAACCCGAGCTCCGAGGTCCGAGATCTTGGAGGCCCGAGGACCTGGATGCAGAATGCACACATGGAGGTCAGCTTAGAAGATATTCTGAGCATGCGAGATCTGTGGGGAATAAGCACGCAGTCCTTGCAGTGTGGTAGGCCATTTTTACAGGCCGATAATTTACAGAGCAGTTGTAGACTTGCAGGCTGTCAGGCGGCTACCTGTACGGGTGTCTCCCACGATGGCATGACTGTTACTTTCAACCGCCCATGTATATATTTATAGTGGAGAGTGAGTTTTTAGGAGAGAAGTGTGAAGTGTAATAGAGAGCTGTGAGTTTGTGTACTCTGTTCTTCATATTCGTCTCTAAGGAAGCCTGTGTAGCCGTGTTGTCCCTGTAACCCGCTCTCATACTTAGTAGATTTCTTTGTGGACTGAAATCCCGTAGTTTTTCTTTATTTTGAAGAATTTTTTACATAAAATTAGGCTGTGTTTTTCCTCTCAATTTTATCTCTCCTTATTACTGATTTTGTCCGAGTGCCTGTGTGTGTGTAGTTGGGTGTTATGCTGTCCGACCGTCACTCTTCCTTTTGCGCCTACAAGTGGTATCAGAGCCATTGGTTCTTTGTACGGTGACTTTGTTGAACGCTGTTATGGAGATTGGAAATAAGATGGTTTGTCTGAACGGCACAAACCACGATACTTGACAAAGCAAAATGTCAGACTTGCTGTTTGTCAAATCCATGCACAATTTGGTGTCCGCCACTCAAAAGCTAGAGGCAAAATCGGACGAGGAATGGGCGCTGGAGTACAAGCAGGTATGCGGCCACATACGGTAATTCGTAGATGATAACGTGTATACCACGTGAGGAGCGAAATGAATGCTAAGACACTGTGGGAGAAATTAGAGAAGCTGTACACCTCCAAGACTGGCAACAACAAAATCTACTATTTGATGAAGTTGATGCAAATTAGGTACAATGATGGCTCATCCGTTGCCGATTACTTGAATGAGTTTCAAGGTTGTGTGGACCGGTTAAATGGTTTGGGTATCAGGTTCGAGGATGTGGTGCTAGGTTTGTGACTCCTAGCAACCCTGCCGGACTCATGGGAGGTGATGAAAATCACTATTGCCAACACAACTCCTGAAGACATCGTGACCTTAGAGATTGCCAAAGGAGCTGTACTAATTGAGAAAATAAGACGGCGGTCTCAAGAGACCTCGACCTTTTAGCCCTCTGAGATACTTGTGACAGAGTTACGGGGAAGGAGTTGAGGCCGCAGACAAAAACCTGGAGAAAATGGCCGGAATAAGTCTCAGTCAAAGTACCAAAATATGGAATGTCATCACTGTGAAAAAAATGCCACATTAAAATATTTTGTTACAAGTGAAAGCATAAAAATGTTGGAAAGGAGAAAGTTGAAAAGGGGCGTGGTGAGGAAATGTCCTCAGTCTCTGTTGTTACTGGAGCCGATTTTCATTTGACTTGTGAAGTGGATGGCATTGTAAACTTGGCTGAGCAGGAGACCGACTGGGTGGTAAATTTTGGTGCATCCATTCACGTCACCTCTAGAAGGGAGCTCTTTACTTCTTACACTCTGGGTGCTTCTGGAGTGTTGTAGATAAAAAATATGGAAACATCCAGAGTAGTCGGCTATGGTGACGTGTCTCTTGTTACCAACAATGAAGCCCGATTGATCCTGAAGGACGTCCGATATGTCTTTGACATTCAGATGAATATCATTTCAGCTAGAAGACTGGATGATACTGACTTCTATAATGTCTTTTGTGGTAGAGGATATAAAGTAATCGGATGGTCTCTTCTAGTTGCTCGAGGGAAGAAGGTGTCTGGTCTTTCTGTGTTACAGGCAACTGTTGAGGTCCGAGAAGTCAATGCCACTAGCAGTGTGGAGTCATTAGACTTATGGTACAGAAGATTGGGTCAAATGAGTAAGAGAAAAATGAGTCATCTGTCAAGGAAGGGTCTCATCCAAAAAATAAATGAGGGCAGATTGAAGACTTACTCTCACTGTATAGTTGGGAAGTAGATGAGAGTTTTCTTTCAAGTAGACTCGTCTTTTAAAATGTCTGAGGTCCTTGAGCTTGTTCACACTGACGTCTGCGGAGCATTTAAAGAAAAGTCCTTTGGAGGAGCACAATACTTGTCTCCTATATTGATGACTGCTCGAGGAGGTTGTGGGTATTCCCACTTAAGTCCAAGGGTCAGGTCTCTGAAAGTTTTGAGCAATTTCATACTCTTGTTGAACGTGAGACGGGGAAGAAGTTAAAGGTCGTCCGGTGCAACAATGATGGAGAATATATTGGGACCTTTGATGTATACTGTAGGTTACATGACATTAGATATCAAAGGACACTTCCAAAGACGCCGCAGTTAAATAGCGTGACCGAGTGGATGAATTGCATAATGATGAAAAGGGTCATGTGTTTGCTGTCCGAGGCTAAGCTCCCAGGATCCTTTTGGGTCGAGGCCCTGAAGACGACAACTTATGTGATCAACAGGTCGCCATGTAAGCCTCTAAATGATAAGGTGCTAGAGAAGATTTGGATTGAAAGGGAGCCAACCTATAATCATCTTCAGACTTTTGACTCTAAGACTTTTTTTCATGTCTTGAGATATGAGAGGAGTAAGTTTGAGCCAAAGATGAAGTAATACGTCTTTTTGGGCAATTTTATGACCCAATAGAGAAGAAATTTATCCGATCATGTGATGTGGTTTTTGTTGAAGAAGAGACTATTGAAGATGTTGGGAAAGAAAGGAAGGCTTTATCTAACCCTAGCCGGACGGACTAGGTAAGTGTCGAAACTGTTCATCCGGTACCTCTTGAGTCTGACGAAAATGGCTTAGGAATGACTAAGGAAGGCACTGAAATAGGCATAACACCAAACGAAGATGAGGATGATGCTACCCCTCATTAGGCCAAGGAGGTTTCTGTGCGACAATTTTTGAGAGAGACGTCCATCCATCCGTTTGCCATTTAGTCAGTACGTCCTACTCACTAATACAGGTGAACCCAAAGACTTTGATGAGAGTGTGAATGGGACATACAAGGAGACATGGTTAGAAGTAATAAAGGATGAGATAACTTCATTACAAGAGAACCATACTTTTGAGTTGGCTTAGGTACCCAAGAGGAAGAGAGCCTTCAAGAACAAGTAGGTCTTTCAATTGAAGACGTTCAATGACACTGAGTAGCCAAAGTACAAGGCATAACTTATTGTGAAAGGTTTCAATAAGCATAAAGGCGTAAATTTTGATAAAATCTTTACGCCCGTGGTAAAAATGTCCTCAGTGCGTATTATACTTGGTTTGGCAGTTGTTCTAGACTTGGAGATAGAATAACTGGACGTTCAGACGGCATTCTTCCATGGTGATCTTGAAGAGAAAATCTTCATGGAGTAACCGAAAGGGTTCAAGGTCAAGTGGAAGGAAGGTTTGGTGTGTTGTCTGAAGAAGAAACTGTACGAATTAAAACAGGTTTCGATACAGTGGTATAGGAAGTTTGAATCTGTCATACTCGGACATGGATACTATAAAACTGCTTATGATCATTGTGTTTTTATGCAGAGATTTTTCGAGGACAACTTTGTCGTCTTTCTTCTTTATGTGGACAACATGTTGATTATCGGACAAAATAGTGCTCGGATCAAGGAGCTGAAGGAGTAATTGGGACAATCATTTTTCATAAAAGACTTCTGACCGGCAAAGCAAATTTTGGAGGTTAGAATCTTTCATGACCAGAAGAATAAGAAATTTTGGTTGTTCCAGGAGAGCTATGTTGAAAAGGTGTTACATCGCTTTAACATGGCAGGTCCAAACCAATGAACACCCCACTGGCTAACCACTTCAAGTTGAGTAGGAAGTAGTGTCCACCCTCGGACATAGAAAAGGTCTGAATGAGAGATTTATCATATTCCTCGGCCATTGGTAGTTTGATGTACGCGGCCGTGTGCCCCAAGCCGGACATTTCCATGTGGTCGATCTTGTCAGCAAATTTCTCTCAAATTCAAGGGTGGAGCTTTGATCTGCTGTCAAGTGAATTTTTAAATATCTCCGAAGGACTTCAAAGATGTGTCTACATTTTGGAGGAGTGAAACACTAATTAGTCAGCTACAAAGACGCGAACATGGCCAAAGATATTGACTCTCGAAATTTCACCTCAGGTTATTTGATCAAGTTTGCCAAAGAAGTAGTCTCATGGCAATCTAAGTTACAAAAGTGTATCGCCCTTTCTACTACGGAGGCCGTATTCATTGTTGTGACCAAGGCCAGTAAGGAGATGTTATAGACAAAAAGGTTCATTCAAGAGTTGGGTTTGAGGCAAGAAAAATATATGGTACTCTGTGACAGTCAAAATGTCATACTTTTGTATAGGAATTTCTCACTCCATTTGAGATCGAAGTATATTGACGTTCGATATCATTGGGTGAGAGACGTTTTTTATGAAGGGCGGCTATCAGTGGAGAAGGTCCAATCGGATGAAAATGGTTCAGACATGATAACCAAAATTTTACCAAAGGGAAAGCTGGAATATTGCTGCGATATAGCTGGGCTAACTAATTTTGTTCCCACTCGGTCGTGAAGAGAAATTTATTGGGGTCACTCTCTCTGTGGGAATGTGGCCACAGACTATTACGCAGATATGGCATAAGGACTTATGCGCTTGTGTTGTTCGCGGACTTAGGAGCAAGTCGTCATAGAAATAGATGCCAACATTAGGTAATGTCCGATAACCTTTTATTGTTGGAACCCGAGGTTTGAGGTCTTAGAAGCCTGAGGACCTGGATGTAGAATGCACACGTGGAGATCAACTCAAAAGATCATCTGAGCATGCGAGATTTGTGGGGAATGAGCACGCAGTCCTTATAGAATGATGGGTCATTTCTGTTGGGCCTATAATTTGTAGAGCCATTGCAAACTTACAAGCTACTAGGCAGCCACCTGTACGGGTGTCCTTTATGTTGGCATGGCTGTTACTTTCAATAGTCCTTATATATATTTGTAGTGGAGAGTGTGGATTTTTAGGAGAGAAGAGTGAAGTGTAATAGAGAGCTGTGAGTGTGTGTGCTTTGTTCTTCGTCTTCGTCTCTAAGGAGGCTTGTGTAGTCGTGTTGTTCTTATAACCCGCTCTCACACTTAGTGGATTTCTTTGTGGATTAAAATCCCGTGATTTTTTTTCTTATTTTGAAGGATTTTCTACGTAAAATTAGGCTGTATTCTTCTTCTCAATTTTATCTCTCCTTATTACTGATTCTATTCGAGTGCCTGTTTGTGTGGATGGTTGGGTGTTATGCTGTCCGACTGGTCACTCTTCTTTTTACACCTACACTATCTTTACTAGAATTAATGTTTTGGATTGTCAAGATTGACAATTTGTTCTTTTTCCGCATGCCTTGCTCGGTGTGATGACCTATCAAATTGGCTAACTTTTTATTTATCATTCGACAATCTATTTATCTTAGTGGAGCGGTTTCTTTGGTTTGACAACCTGCCGATTTTAACAAAGCAGCCCCTCACTTGCTTTTATAAATTCAGATTCTCCACTAACTCATACTATTATGACAAATTAAATTTAAATTGTCAGGACTAGCAATCTGTCATTTAATATAAATCTCTTAACTGTGACAAACTACTTGTTGGGTTGTGATGGGCCGTTGTCCATGGACCGGCTTGGATATTGAGACCCACGTGAAAAATGCTGTTCAAAAGTCGTAACCAAAGATAAGGCTCCCACAATCCAATGTCTGAGATCGCACAACTTAGGATCGCCTATGAGGCACAGGCTAGCTCAGCAACTTGCCATGAACAGCCCCATCAGGACGGCCCATAATCCCTTTCTCGTGCAATGATGAAACTTGTCATAAGTAGTCAATACAAGTTTGACAGATATTTTAAAATTATTTCCCTACAATTTGTACGATCTCTTCCAGAGTGGTAACTGTTATACGAAACGCGTCCCATAATCATGTCAAAGTAAGAAAAAATCTTCTTGACTGATAATGGTTACCATAATTGGCACCCATAATCCCCATGGAGGCCTATCAAATCCGTGTGGATAACTGTTTGCCAGCCTTGGCGCCCAACGACCTAAGCGTTATAAATACCCGTTTACTCTCACAAGTAAGGAGGAGAAAAAAACCCTAAGTCCAAAAAAAA
>JAODPA010051148.1:0-11559 GCA_025585075.1 Nepenthes mirabilis | reverse complement strand
TAATATATTATTAAATATGTTTTAAAAATTACTAATGATGCGTCTTGGATCTGGGTAACAAACAAATTAGGGTGCCTCTTAATCTTTAAGTCAAATTAAAGTGGGTATGATCTTTGTATTTCTTGATCTGGATCCTACGTATCACAACTCAAAATAAAATCTTAGAGAATTGGTATGATTCACTCCCCAATTTATATCTGACACTTAAGTTAATAATCTTTCTTACAAAATGAAAGATGTAGGGATAAAGGGTTGTGAGTAATGATGCAAGAGAGTGAATTTTTGAGTCTGACATGGAGGTTGTACTCGACGTGGAGCGATTTTATGATGGTACGCTCGTATAAAGTGGCTTTGATGTCGCAAGGAGCAAGAATTGTGGAGAAATTATCAGGAGGCTCTGCGAATAGAGTGTGGTTTCTTGAGAGCTCTTGAAAGCAACATTTTGTGGGCTTGCTTGAACTTAAGCATACGAGGGCTGGAATTAGCGTAAATGTGGGTGTGTCCTTGAAGTCTCCCTCAAGGATCTTGTATAGGCTCTGGGCTAGCTGAGCCTTATTTGAGCGCTAAGGTTGACCGCCAACTGGTTTGTGCAAATTTGGTGGGTTGGCAATGGGAATGCAGGTACCAATTAAGGCAATTGTAAACAATCAAGGAAATTCCTTCCTTCCTTGAGGAAATACTGTACGTGGCAGACATTGAGGCTGTCATTATGAGAGATCTGCTAAGTTGGGAGTTGTCATTATTGGAGGGATCGCGATTTGGGACAATATTTAGGATACTTGTTAAGATAAGTGATCTTTACCGGGTGAGGAGAACACAGTGGGCCGCTCAGATTGTGCCGTGGTCGGCTGAGGCTTACCAGCCGACTAGGGCGCTATTCGGGTCAACGGAGCATTGATTGGCTGTTGGGCCTATGGACCAGATGTCTTCTGGCCTGCCGCTGAATCTATGGATCTTTACATTGGGTCGGCCCTTTTCTATCATACCCATCACTAACCCTCCATTTTGGAAGGTTTGAATTTTTAACTTTCGGCATATTCATGGATCGGATGTGACATGCCTTATCATTTTCCTCTTCTGTTTCTTCCCTAGGCTGCCCTTAGATTCCCCTCTTTATTGTCTCTGGCGCGATTATCCTGCATTCTAGATTTTCTGCAGATTTGCTGGCATAAGGAATCTCTGGCATTTAATGGCCCCTTAATCCTTCCAAATTCTATAAATTGAAGGCTTATTGTGCCTCTTTGCATCACATCCTACCTTCATCGATGAAGGGGCATGGGAACCCAAAGTCGTAATCAGGCTCAAGTAGTTGGCCGCCGAGATCGGCAAGGGTTTGTCTCCGATGTTTGAAGTTGTCATCCTAGGACGCACTTGCAGTTTGCTTTGGTCATCCTTTTTCATGTGGGAAGCCTCTTTGATCACCCCTTTTCGTGTCCGTTTCGGTGTCATGCCTGCCACTATTTCTGAGTGGAGTGAGGCCTTGTGTCTTGGCCTTGGGTGGTGGCTTACCTTCAGAATAGGTTTAGGCTCATCGAGAATGGCTATCTCTGTAGCCTCGCCCTATTGCTAGTAGGGTTGGTGGCGAACCTCGAGCTCAAGGCCATTTCCTCCTTATTGTTGGGCAAGGCTTTCCTTACCCTTTGGCCCCCACCTGAGTGAGCCCTTGCTCCGACTCATCACGGGCGGTTATTCTTGCGAGATGTGCTTTGCTATCCATTGGACACACACTAGTCTCTTGCTCGGGTTCCTCTAGTTGGCTATTTGTCTGTAGTTCGCTGCGGTTGAGTTCCATATATCTCTCTTTCTCTATTGTCTTCTTTTTGTGTCAACCTCTTGAGACTTTGTAATTTGTAAAGGGAAATTAATAAATGGAACTAATTATTACTTTTGCCAATTCTGTTTTCGTCTTTAGTCTTCTGGATACTAGTTTTTTTACGCTAGATTGGGTCCCTGATCAGTCATACAAGCTGTATGCCGATCTGGATGGTTGACCGGTCAAATTGGCTAGAATTCAGAGTGGGTTGTTGGCTTGTTAAGCAGGCTAAATGCCGATTTGGTGCATCAACAAGCCGGTCAACGGACTAGATCATTGACCAGTCAAATCGTTTGTGTGTCGAATTGGATTTCTGATCAGTTAGGTAGGCTGCACGCCAAAGTGGATCGTTAGACTGTCAGTCCGATTTTTAGATCATCAGATCTGCCTGCCTCCATTTCATTGTTGTCGAGAAGTGAGGCATAGTGGCCTAGGAGGTTGCATTGTTCTAACACCAAACTCGTCCCGTCCTACCATGTGTCAGGCGCTTATATGGTGGCAGGTCACCATTAATAGTGCCGGACAATTGCCGTGCCTGGAAGTTGGCCATTATCGACGCATGTCAAGTCATCATGCGCATGCCCTTTCAAGGCGCCATTTCAAATTCGCACCACTCCTATAAAACGATGCCCCTTCATCGCCTCACATACTTCTTTTTCTTCTTGAGTCCATTTTTCTCTCGTCTCTTTGTGCCTTACTATTTTCTATTTTCATGGCTCTTGAGGTTGACACGATTCGTTCTGTTCTCACTATTGCTGATATTGAGGTGTTATATTTGCAGCATAACATTTTGATTGTGATTTTGTATACTATGCCAAGGTTTGTTCTCCTTCGGACGGGTCCATTACAGTTTACAAGGCACACTTGCATAGCGGTCTTCACTTGCCCCTCTTGAGGGAGTTGTACTAGATCTTGGTGGCCTTGAGAGTCCCGATCATGAGATTCCATGTCAACATCATTACATATTTGTGTTTCCTCTGTATATTCTTCCGTCACTAAGAGAGGGCATTGACTACGGTGGCCGTGAAGGTTATCTTCCGGCTCTGCCAGAGTGGAGATTGGATTTCATTGTCTCCCAGGGACATGCCGATAAGTAGGGTGATCCCTGATTCCCTGAAGAACTGGAAGATTCGGTTCTTCTTCATCAAGGTCACTTCCGACTGGGCCATCTCCAATGGATAGGGGAACGTGCCGGTGCCTTTTACTAGAAGGCCTCGCGTGAGGAGGCGGAGTCCATCAAACTGTTAACGGAGTTGATTCGAGTGAATGTGGGTGACTTCAAGAAGGATCGCCTCCTATCTTCGGAGGTGCTTGCACTGGCCAAATGGGGCCTTCCTAGTGAGGGTATGGGAGCTGGCGCTCCTCCTCCTGCCAAGCCCAAGAGAAAGGCTAGGACCCTGTATATCAAAGACCCATCTGAGAGTCCGTCCCAGCGATGGATTGTATCGTCTTTGGGGTCTTTTTCGTCTTCTACCACCAAGCACCTACCCATGGTGGAGCGAAGGCGGGGCTCAGGTGAGTCATCAAGGGGTCAACCCTCGCAGCACCTTTAGATGTTGGCACCACCGAGGCTGGTGCCAAAACAGCTGCAATTGATGGGCCTCCCGTTCTCACTATAGGTGCATCAATTGAGTTGGCCCAGGCCCAGCAGGAGGCCCAACGAGCAGTCCTACAAGAGGCCCAAGAGGGAGCCCAGCAAGCAGTTCAGCATGAGGCCTAACAAGAGGTTCCTTTTTCTTCTTTGCCGAAGTAGGAGGTGGCAGCTTCTCATGCAAGTCAACTGAAGAGGGTCACAATGTGGGCCACCTAGTAGACGCCCAACTTGGAGGCGACACTAAGGAGGCAGCGACAACGGAGGTGTCTCACCCGGAGGCTTCTGCATTGGATCGGCCCGACCGGATTAGGCGTCCACTTTGGGCTTTTCATCCATAGTACCCCTGAGTGTTACAGCTGCTAGATTGTCATATATTCGGGTAAGCTTTTGAGAACTTTTCTATTTCACTGGATTTAGTTAAGCTTAACCTCTTCTTCTTGTTCTGTTTATAGGACGTCAAGATGGTGCATGTTTTGCAAATATGTCTACATTAGCGATTGTCACAGATCCGATTGTTGGAAGGGAAGGTCCACTATCTGACCCAAAAGAGGGTCGACCCGAGAGTGTGGAGAAGACGTAGGGCCGGGTGGATGCAATAGCCTCTGAGGTTCAACAGTATCAGGATCATGTTTCCAGCTTCAAGCTCCGACTATTTGAGGTCAGGGATGCTTTGCAGGCGAGCGAGCAACATCTCGCTAACCTCTAGAGCGTGAATGTTAGGCTAGGAGCGGAGCTGACGACTCAATTCAGCCTGGAGAAGGTGGGCCAAGCTCTGAATGCAAGATTTCTAGACGACATTCACTTGTGCTAGTGGATCGCTTCTCTCTTCGACCCTACCTTTCCGGCCATTATTTTTGACCCAAGGAATAGGGGTGCTCGACGCCGGCTTGATCTTACTAATTTCTCTGACAGGAAGGAGACTTCATCTCGTCCCCCAACCAACCCCCTACCTTAGGGTAGCTTTTTCCTTTCTCTTTTTTTAATATATTTGTACATAACATCGGGACACCTATATAACATAATACTTTAATGAATAAAAGAGGATTTTCCCAATCATTGTTATGATTTCCATGTTTTTATATAGCCTTAGTTACGTACCATTATTTTACCAGCTAAGTGTGGATGTTGTCATAGCTAGGCTTTAGCAGAGTTAGGGCCATCGCTCGCGTGCGACTACTTGAGATCGTCTCCCTATGGGATGTCATTTTCATCTGTTAGATCCTAACTCATCAACCATCGTCGACTGACGGTACTCATCCCTATTGGGGGAGTCGTCACATACGCGCTAAAATGCCTCCTAAGATTTTGGTATTTGATAACATATGGGCTGCTTGGTGTTGAACCGAGGTTCAAATTCAATCACGCATGGGCCACTCAATGTTGTTCGAGGTTTAAATTCAACCGCATATGGGCCGCTCAGTGTGGGACTAAGACTCCAATTCAATCGTGTATGGGCTGTTCGGTGCTAGACTAAGGTTCAATAATGGGCGGATAAGAATTCATCCGGTTTAGGAGTAGCCTAGGTTGCTCGAATTCATACAACGTCACACAAGCATTCATATGGATAGACAAACAAGAAAAGACAATTAACAATAAATAAGAAAACAAATCATTTTATTAAACGTGATGCACATTTACAAGCATGCTCGGTGATGTAAGCCGAACCTACCTGGGTTCAATAAAATATTACTGGCAATGCTCTTTTAGGTGGACAGCATTCCACGTCCTCGGAACTAATTTACTATTCTGGGCTCAAAGTTTATATGTCCCATTCCGTAGGATGGTTGAAACGAGGAATGGGCTCTCTAAAGTCAGAGAGAGCTTGTTCATGTTAGCATTCTTGCTCGTGGTCTCTATACTTCGTAAAACCAGGTCCCCCACCTCGAATTGATGAGTCTTCACACTTTTACTATAGTATCAGGCGACCCGTTGCTGATAAGTGGCTGTGTGCATTTTGGCCACGACTCGTGCCTCCTCGAGCAAGTCAAGATGCTCTCTAAGTCGTTGGGAGTTATTGAGGGAGTCAAATCCCTCGACTCAAAGGTTGGGCAATCCTATCTCAATTGGGATGACGGCTTTGATTCCATAGTATAAACTGAAGGTGCCTCACGTGTTGGTTCCTTCAATGCCGTCTGGTATGACCATAATACGGAGGGCAGTTCATCCACCTAGAAACCTCCAACATCTTCCAATTTGGTCTTCAACCCATACAATAAGATTCAGTCGGTAACCTTCACCTGTCTTTTCGTTTGGAGGTAGGCGATAGAAGTATGGACCAACCGGATGCCCAAACTTGTACAATATTTAGTGAAACGCTTGCCTGTTAATTGGGTTCTGTTATTGATAATGATGACCTCGGGAATACTAGATGATGTTCTACATAACAAACTCTATGACATTTTGCTTGGTAATTCGGGCAAGTGGGGAGGTTTTGGCCCACTTTATGAAGTAGTTAATACCCACTATAATTAACTTTCTTTACCCAGATGCAATAGAAAAGAGGTCGGATATGTCGAGCGCCCATTGCGCGAATGGCCAAGGGGCCTGAAGGGTCCTCAACTCTGTAAGTGGCTAATCGTGCATGTTGTCATAGATCTGACAGTTTTTGCACTTCTTCACAAAATCCATGGTGTCTCTCTTCATCACGATTAATAATAGTCTTGACGCATTAGCTTAAAGGGAAGGTTCTTACCCCTGGCGTGTGAGTTGTAGATGCCAAAGTGCACCTCGCTTAACTCGTAATGGGCCTCCTTTGTTGTGAAGCATCATAAGTACGGAGTGTACCATCGGCAGTATAACCTTCCATCCACGATGGTATACTAGCTAGTCGTTTTCTTCATACTTTTAGCGTTGTCCTCTGGTAGGGAGCCTTCTGTAATGTACCTCTAGTAGGATGACATCCAGCTTTCACTGTCGAAGACTTGTAGCGTTTTGAGTTCTTCTATGCTTGGAGAGGTTAGGAGCTCCTACATGTCTCTAGAATATTACTCTAGGCTTTCGGCCATGGCTGCCCTCGCGAGTTGGTCAACTTTCTAGTTGTCTGCCCTCAGAATGTTTACCATCTTGATCTTGTCAAACTTCTGGGCCATACTCTTTACTTTAGCGAAGTATTTTATAAGTAGAGGTCTTGACACCTCGAAACTTTTGTAGATTTGGTTAACAATTAATTCTAAATCGTTGTAGACGGCTATGTGCCTTGCCAAATATTTTTTTGCAAGACGCAACCTGATGAGCAATGCTTCATATTCGATGACGTTGTTGGTAGTTGGGAACCTAAGCTTCAATGAGTATCTCACCTTCAGTCCATCAAGGGTACTCAGAATTACTCCGGCTTCGCTACCGGAGTGAGTCGATGATCCGTCCACGTGGAGGGTCCATCCTGGCCACTTAGACCGGTGGTAGGCACACCGAGGTGACCGATATCCAAAACCGGGACCGTGGTCTCAACAATAAAGTCCGCCAGTGCCTGCCCCTTTATGACCGGCCTCGGCTTAAACTCTATGTCGAACTCACCCTATTCGATAACCCACTTGACTAGATGTCATGACATATTAGGCTTCTGTTCAGTGGTGGCCGGTCAGGATAACTTTTTTATGCTCCTGGAAGTAGAGCCGCAATTTTTTGGCACCAGTGCAATCTTCTCAGAGTGCGTGTAGCGGGTCTCAATGCCTGTCAAAGTCTTATTGATATAGTAGATCGGCCACTACATGTTAGATTCTTGTCAGATTAAAACGGAACTCAACACTGCCTCTAAAACTACCAAATAAAAGTACAACTCCTCACATTCTTTTAGTGACGTCAAGAGAGGGGGACTGGTTTGGTACTCCTTTAGTTCCTCAAATGCAGCCTGACAGTTGGCTATTTATTAGAAGCCGTTCATCTTTATCCCTCTCAAGGCTTTAAAGAAGGGGAGATACTTATCTCTGAATTTAGCCAGGAAGCGAGAGAGTGCTACAAGCCTCCTGGTCAGCCTCTGAATGTCTTTTACGTTCCACGGTGGGGTCATATCCATGATAGCATTTATCTTTTTTGGGTTGGTTTCAATCCCCCACCGAAAAACGATGAAATCGAGGAATTTCCTTGAGGATACTCCAAAGACGCATTTTATCGGGTTTAACTTCATCTAATGTGCTCAGAATACCTGAAAAGCCTCATTGAGGTCACGGATATGATCGTCGATGGTTTTACTTCTTATGAGCATGTCGTTTATATACACCTCCATATTCTGACCGATTTGGATTTTGAACATTTTATTCACGAGCTATTAGTATGTGGTACTTGTATTTTTTAGCTCGAAGGGCATAACCCAGTAGCAATACATCCCTTGGTTCATCATGAAGGAGGTATGCTTCTTGTCCTTGAGACTCATTTGGATCTGGTTGTAGTTGGAAAATACGTCCATAAAACTGAGCAGTTCGTGTCCGAAAGTGGTGTCGACAAGCAGGTCGGTTCTAGGCAACGAGAAGCTGTCCTTCGGGTATGCCTTGTTCACATCGATAAAGTCGACACTCATGCGTCACTTTCCGTTATTTTTCTTGACAGGGACGACATTGAAGAGCCAATTCGGATACTACACCTCCATAATGAAGTTAGCATTGAACAGTTTTCTCACCTCCTCCCAGACTGCAATGATCTTTTTGACGGAGTGGTTTCTCCACTTTTACTGGATGGGCTTGTAGTTTACATCAAGGCCGAACTTATGGACCATCACTTTACTCAAAATTTTGGGCATGTCGATCGCAATCCATGCAAAAATGTAAGAGTTCTAACGGAGGAAGGTGACTAACTGGTCTCATTGAGTCCAACAAATAAGTCCCTTATCTGCACACATCTTTTCGGATCTCAAGGGTCTAGATGGACGTGGTCAGTCAACTCGCTGACTTGAGCCTACTACAAAGTTGCTTCGTCTCTGTGATCAAAGTTGTCCATTTGCCGATCCGGCATGTCTTGGGTGACTTGGGACAGGTAACACATCCAGCCTATTACCTAGTCACCTAGTACCTTTCCGATACCGTAGGACGTAGAAAATTTCATCTTCAAGTGCGTGATTGACGTCACGACCCTGAATGCGGTCAGGTTGGACCGGCTTAGAATGACATTGTAGACTAAAGGCAGGTTGACCACCAAAAACATTGGCACGCGAGATGTCGTCCTTGGGTACATCCCCAAAGTAATTTCTAACTAAATGGTTCCTTGGACGAGTACCGACTTGTTGTCAAGCTTGTATAGGGGTCCTTCATCCAGTCTTAGCTGACTCTTTTTCAATCCCAATTCAAAATAAGTACCCATATAAAGTAAATTACGCAAACCTTCATTATCGATAAAGATTCGTGTCAATTAATAATCAATAATACTATTTGAAATGAGTGCAGATATAATAAGAGGGTCAGAATGGAGAGTCATTATATGTGACATATTTTTTTTGTTAAAACTAATGATATCATCCCTATCTTCTACCATTGGTTTCTTTGAAGCGATACCGAGTTGGTCAGATTGGTGATTCGGCCAGGTTACCACCATATTGACCACTACGACTATGACTCTGACTCTGGCTGCTGCTGCTCTGCCCTTTCTTCATCTGCTTCGTTAGACCCTTTCTCCTGATTTCGAAGGAACTTGGTTAAGTGCCCCCTCCAGATAAGTTTTTCAATTTTTTTTGTAGGGTCTGGCGGGCCTCAGTGTTATAACCCGAAGATCAATGGTAGTGATAGTATTTCGCCTAATTTTCTCCCTCCGGGTTCTTGACCGACTTTGGCCACTTTAAAAATTTCTCATCCTAAATTTGTATAAGAATATTTTCCCGGAATCGTTCAGAGGGGCTAGGTTCAAGCGTCCAAACTCCCTTTGGACCCTTGACTCCACCCTAGGTTGCTTCCTCAGATCCCGGGAGTAAAAGCGATCTCTGTTTCTCTTTCTTCCTCCTGGTGGAAGGTGTCCCCGCGACCTGATCGTTTAGCTTCATTGGCCTATTCGGCTGCTATGTAAGTTCAAGTGATGGCCTCAATTTCATAAAAGGTTTGGGGATCCTTGTTGGTGAAATGTTTAAAAAACTCGCCTGACTCCAAAGTTTATATGAAGGTATTTAGTTTCACCTCGTCAGTGAGTCGGGGTATCCGGCAGACTTCAGCGGTAAACTAGGCCAAAAAGTTATTGGCGAGCTCCTGGAACATTCGGATTAAATTTGATTATAGACAGTAAAACTAAATCCGAGCATCCCCTTTAAGGGTTAGTGGAAAATACAGGCACATAGCGGCCTCACCCCAGGCCCTGGAAGCTCAGTAGGGTATGAAAGTAGTCTAAGTAGTCTATCGGATCAGTGTTTTCATCGTAAGGTTTTAGGGCCAACATCTTAAACTTCTGAAAGAGTGGGTGCGTCCGAATTCTCATCGTGAATGGTGATCATCTCAAATCTGCAAAGCGTTCGTTGGTGTCTCCCTTACACATGCTGCCATATCTTTTCTACCTGTTCCTCCCTCGTGGGGAGATTGCAAGCCTTTTTGTGTTAAGGTAGGTCTTCAACTCTGAGTTGTTTGGCGAGTGGCTTGTGGTTGGCCAGCTACTGCCACCGGTCGGCTGGATGTTACACGACGCTCCCTCTCTAGCCGGTGGCCTCTGTTCGTCATGTGAGTAATGACTATTTCGCCGCTTTGGGCTCTCGTTCGATGTCTTGGGACAAAGTCTACTCTCCAAACGGGATCGGACCCCATCGCTTAAAGTTTCTCAGGTTACGAGGTCATCTGCGCATCCTACCTTACTGGCCGATCACTTCTTCCTTAGGTTTTTTCGTCTTGATGCTGAAGTGTGGGTAGTGGAGGTAGGAGCCTCCAACCGGTACACGTACAGAGTTTGGAGCATTTAGAATATATTATCCACCAGGTCGGCGAGTGCTTGCATAAAGGGTGACAATTGCTCCTCCGCATGGCTACCCGCAGAGGGGTAGTCGCCATGGTGGACGACATCCTTTGCCGGAGCACTGGTATGGGCTCTAATGTTCTTTTGTGTGGATGGTGGTTAGGTTTTTTGTTCGCTTTCCCACAGACGGCAATAATGATACGTCCTGAATTTAGATAGCGAATGGATTAGGGTGTCGTTTGGTTTTTGAGTGGAATTAAAACGGGTCTGGTCTCCGTGCTTTTCAACTTGGATCACACCACAACTCAAAACAATAGGTTAGAGAATCGGCAAGACTTGCTCCCCAATTTTTCCTTCAATATTCAAGTTAATAAATTTTTTTACGAAATGAAAGATGTTGAGATAAAGGGATATGAATAATGATACAAGAGAGTGGGTTTTTGAATCTGACTTGTAGGTTGCACTCGGCGTGGAATGACTTTGTGGTTGTGTGCTTGTAGAGAGCGACTTTGATGTCAAAGGGAGCAAAAATTGTAGAAGAATTATTGGGAGGCTCTATGAATAGAATGTGGTTTCTTAAGAGCTCTGAGAAGTAGCGTTCCGTGGGCTTACTTAAACATAAGCGTACAAGGTCTAGAATTATTGTAAATGTGGGCATATCCTTGAAGTCTGCCTCAAGGATTTTTTATAGGCACTGAACCAACTCAATCTTACTTAGGCGTCAAAGCTAGCCGCTAGCTGGTTTGTACAGATTCGGTGGGTTGGCAAGAGGATTGTAGGTGCTGATTAAGACAATCATGAATAATTAAGGGGATTCCTTTCCTTCTTGAAGAGATACTGTATGCAGCAATATCAGGGCTGTTATTATCAGAGATTTATTGAGTTAGGAATTATCATTTATGAAGAGATCGCAATTTGAGGTAATACTTGGGGTACTTACTGGTTAAGGTAAGTAATTTTCAGCACACGATGAGAACACTATGGGCCAGTCGGATTGGGCCATGACCGGCTTGAATTGATCGGCCAGTTAGGGCACTATTCAGATCAACAGAGTATTGATCAGCCATTGGGCTTGTGGGCCAGATGCCTTCTGACCTACTGTTAAGTTTGTGAATGTTTAAACTGGCCGAACTAATTTCTATCATTCGTATCAACTAATTAGGATCATAATCTCAATTAAAACTAAAAAAATAATTTTACTTATCCTGCTATAATTCAATTTTTTTGTGAGGCTCGTATAATTAAATAAAAGATAAAAAAAATTAAATTAAATTTTTTGTGTGGATGGTAAATTTTTGCC
>JAODPA010051137.1:18300-35277 GCA_025585075.1 Nepenthes mirabilis | reverse complement strand
GGTTTGACGAATATGGCTATGCACTCCTAAAAGGTTATAGGGCTATCTATTTGTCTTCTAGGATGTACATGCATGGCATTTTGATACGCAAATTAAGAATTCCATGAATATAAAATGTGGGAAATGCTAAAAATGTTCTCAGTTTTCTTTTTTCTTTTTCTTTTTTAATTTATTCTTACTTTATTGTATTAACTTTTTTACTCCAATTGAAAATATATCATGTCTGAAAATTTTTGAAAGTGAACTGAGGCGTATATTTTGAAGGCGTTCAATATACGTTGTAGTTAAAATATGATAAATTTGATGGTTTTTTATAGTATGCATTTGATATTAAATAAAAGTTCATAATAAATTGGAAAAAAAATCATTTGATTTTAATTTTTTATCCCCGATAAATAATTGAGGCATGCTAAGAGTGGTGGAGATGCAGAGAGGATGGCGGAGCTCGATGGGAAGACGGCAGCCAAGCATGATAAAAGTTTGAGGTGGCCGAGGAAGGAGGTGAGGAACCGTGGGAGGGAACTTTTGAAGTGGCAGCTAGCGGCATGGAGGCATCGGCATTGTCTTCATGCCATAGGCCACTGAGAACTAATAGGCTGAGAGTAAATCTCTAAATAAAACAATGCTTAACCCTCTTCTATGAGGAGAGAATGTACGACCTATAAGTAAGCAAAATAAAATTGATTCAATCTCTTAAAATTTAACTGATTATTAAATAAAATAACTATTTGATTTGGATGTTCTGAGATATGTTCATTTGTGTTAGCTTTGATGGAGTGAGTACGGTCTGGTCAGCACCAAACGACGTTCTCTTGTTGATGTTGCAAAGCTTTCTTTGCGTTATACTCGGTGTGTGAGTATGTGTATTTGTTGGTTTCTTACGGTCAAGGTTGAGGAGAGTGTGAAAACATTAAAGTATCTGGTCGAATTGGAGGCTTTGGTATTTTAATGTGGTCTACACTTGTCCGATACTGATTTCCATATCTTGGTGGTTTGAGGTACGTTGTCTACTTCGACGGGATACTTATGGCAATGTAAACATCGTAGATCATGATATCGAGGATATTATGGCGGGGGATGCTGAGTTTAACGTGTGAGTTGTCTTCCGTACCTGGTAGAGTCGGAAGAGGAACATGTAGATGAGGTCATCTGTCTTGGTTGAGTCAGATGATGAGCATGCTTGGGAGACATCTGTACTTTGTGGGGCAGAGCCTCTGTGGACCATGGATTTGGTCGGAGGTCAAACTTACGAGCATCGGGTAGCCCGTGCAAGTACCCAGCTATCGGGGGATATACACAACCTTTGGTTTACAGTGGCGGAATAAAATCCGGATGATTCCTTGAGATATTCTATGATTGTGAGTACCTTATTTGTTATGGTGGCAGTATCATTGTGTGGATCCTGTGATACTCGGATTCAGTGGAATCCATGTTGTATTGTTATCATGAATATGCTGGTCGTTATCGCTGACATATGGACTGAAAAAATCCCCAATCATCGTTGATGTTGAATTCCAGGGGATTACCACTGTTTATTGGCACTCTTGTTGTTTTTGGATGTTTGGGTCTTGCGAAACCCATTTGCCTAGAGTCGTATTTACGTGTTGCAATCTGTCTCATATATAGTAGGTTGTCAGAGTATGTTAAAACCCTGGTAGATGGCATCCGAGATCGTTATTGTTATTAGTATTTTTGATTATTATCATTGTTGGGCTTTAACTCACCATTGTGTTTTCTTAGCTCCAGATTATGTTGACAGCATTTAGCTTGAAGAAAAATCGCATGAGAAGATGGTCCTGGCATCCGGATGATAAGATTAAATTGTTATTAAGATTTATGTATTTTTATTTTGTTGGGATTTATTATGATATAAAAATTCAAGTGAATGAAATAGTTAAAATATGAAATTTATGTTATCTGGTTTTAACTAATTGTTTTAATATGGATAGAGCTTAGCACATTAATTTTGAGATAAAAGTCTTTTAGAAACAAGACTATTAACTAGTAAACTATTTATCTATCCTATCTTATAAGGGTGATACTTTTTCCTATCAATGTGATTTTTTTTTGTTAGATGTTCTTTAAAACCTCTAGAAAAGTAACTCTTACTCTTTAGCCGTTTCTACTTTCTTTTAACGACTAGTGCCTTTTCTCCCTATACCCCTACTACACTCACTCCACGTGGCATACATTCTATAAACAAGTAGGAAAGCACCAACACCGCACCATACTTTTTCCCACTGAGTTGAAGACTTCTTGTGAAACAAACCCTTGGCGGTAGTAGCCTTAACCTTACGATTGCATTACCGTAACATTACCTCGTCGAACCACCGGTATTGCATATGGAAGATTTGTTGCAAGGGCAAATGGACGGTAACAGTAATGATATGAAAGGGCTAGAAGTCATTGAAATTGCACAAATTACCCAACAAGAGGAAATTGCATTGTTGAGAACCTGTAGTTTTCCCAGGCCTCAACAATGTAAAGAAATTGCAGGCTGCGGGGCACTTGCCAGCCACCCTCAAAACCACAGGTAGAAACCACAATAGGTCACAACTCAAAACCATGGAAATGGACTCCGAGGGGATAAAACTTCATGAACCCGACAATACCTAAACCCCATGATATGGGTAATTCGTGTGTTAGACTACTCTTTTTTCACTTAAAAACAATTTATAGAAAGCGGCCAAAGATTCATGGATTGTCAGCTTGACAGCAAAAAGCTGGGTACAGAAATCAGCACATATTACTTCCTGTCCCCTGCAGCAGTAAAAATGTGGCCAAAGGAAATAATCCTCGAACCATTATTTCAATGAAAACTCCACAGATAACTGGCTCGTGCACCATGAACAAACTGTTCCTGTGATCTGCTGCAAGTGCTCTGTATGTAGATGCATCAAACAAATAAACAGCAATTCCAGGACAGGAAATTCAACAACTAAAAACAAAAATTATGTAAATCAATTAGAATTTTGAGGGTGAAAAAGAATATTTTAATTAGACAGCAGAGGCAGCCAAAGGAAAACATGCTATGCCACGAACTCCCATAATGCATAGTTTTTGACAACACTAGCACTTTCTGTCTTATCATAGGGTCTGGTTGATGGAGGACAGACACGAGAACTACGTGAAGTGGTACAGTTAGCTACATGTGGTCTATCCGACCATCGTCTTCGGTAATTCCATCCCCAGCATGCCTGCCACAAGTGTAAATGTAAGGGTTAAAGAATATTTCATTGCCTTACAATACACTATTACATCTTAAACATAGTCTTACTAGGGCTTTTTTTAAAAATTTTTTAAATCCTTCATTGCACTTCCAACGGTGAGGAGTTCATTTTGATAAATTGGACGACTAGAATTATGATCATAAAATTTGTTAGCTCAATTTATGATTCTAACCGTCCAAGTTGTCATAATAAAATCCTCACTATTTGGAATATGAGAGAACTCTAACAGCCATATCTCAATTTTCCCACTTAATATCTGCTAATGACTGACAATATTTGAAACTTGATAGATCAATGGAACAAGTTGATAGAATTGCACCAACAGATTATCCACAACAGCAAACATTTATATACAGCAATATGGATATATAATAGGAACCTGAATTCTCAAAAATCAAGCACCAACCAGAATCCTAAGGGCATTTGGGAGATTTGGTTGCTTAATTTCTGCGACTTGTCTAAACTAATCAGCCATCCAACCACAAAAGAGGTAAGAGTCAAAAGAACTAGTTTTACTCATAGAACAATGGAAAAGCCAAATATTGGTGGTGAAATGGCAGATACACATGCACCTAACAAGGTGAATCATAAAATGCCATTAATCTTTTGTCATCATGAACATCTGCCCAATCAATGGACGTCAGGAAAGAACCTAAAAAGATGGCACGAGAAAGAGTGGTTAAAATGGGGGAGAGATTACATGAAAGCCATATAGCAAGCATTCAAGCTTGTCTCATTGAACTCCCAAACCAACACTATCATAGGAGGAAAATACGAAACACGAAGAAGAAGACATCTCAATCGGCAACAAAGTCCTTAATGGACGAGGAACAAAAGTATTACAGGAGATAGACATATACATACACCTAGGAAAGTGCATTTTAGCATGCATTAGTCATATGTATTGGTCCTGTGTGACTCGGACCAAATCATTAAATGCCACAGCGCAGGTCCCCACAGATTAGGCTTCCCATTATGGGTAAAACTGATCAAGTGGCTCTAACATTAGGTTGATTAATCACAGCAGATAATTACCGAGAGCTTATGTAATACCAGAGTACTAAGTATGATATCCTAATGACGCAGGAAAATTAAATTAAGTAATTTGTTAAGAATAATTGTAGATTTTAATAAGGAACTAAATATTGGACCGTAGTGGTTTGCACCTAAAGGCGCATGAGCTATGCATGTACTAAGTTGGCTAGTGAAACTCGCTGATACAAGCTTGAGGTATGCATGAGTGTGTTTTAGGCAAGATCTTCGTGTTTGATATATGTATTAAGGGCACTTCTGATCACTTCTTCCAATCACTTCGCGCTTGATGCATGCCTAACTAGAATTGGCCTTCACACTTAATAGCACACAATTGACGCACGTACGCCAATTTGTCATATAAGGCATTTCAATCTCTTTTAAGCTCGTTTTTGTTAGTTTCCAGAGAGAAGAACGAGGAAAGGGAAAGAGAATGTGAAATGATTTTAAGTTAGCTTGGCAAAATATTTCATGGCAAGTGTATTCCAAGCCCTATCTTTCACTTTGTTGCTAAATGTTTTGAAGTTCTTTTTCATTCTTGATTTGATTATGAGATTCATGTCCTAAAGTTTCATGCACGTGATTTCTTGTATCCTTTTTTTGAATTCAACATGCATGCATGGCACATTTGTTCTTAAATTCTAAGATTTTGAAAGCTAGTGCCTAAATACATAAAATTTGTTGAGGAAACATGAAATTTATTGAGTATTTTGTCTTACATATCCATTCTTATGCAAGAATTTTCATAAAGTGCTACACTACTGTTTAAGTCAAGCTATCTTGCTTCCAAATTCTAAATATGTATTCATTTTCATAAAGTTTTCTTTTATTTAAGCAAAAACTATTATATACAGTTGATGGAATATATTTAGACATGTCATTGTATATTATTTGCAAACGCATGCCATCATACTTAACATCCACCGATAATAAAAGTGTCGTTTCTCATTGACTATAAGGTATAATATATAGTCATCCTATTCACGAATTCTAAATAATGGCATATGGCCCTATCAATTGGGTAAATTACATAATCCAATCTTTGATTTTTTGAACATGTCGGTCAGGTTTATCATTGGCTCATGATTCATAGTTTTCTACATCCTTATACATGTTAAATGAAATTTGCTTTCTTTATATATATTCATGGTAAATTATTGTTATCCTTCATATTTTGTCATGTATTCCTACACACACACACACAACACACATGCTTTATTGAGCTTTTAACGCATTTTTGCCAAATTCATCACATTTTAGATTAGCGGGTATGGAAGTCACTCAGCAGGGAGTTGGACGGTTGGAGTTTTCCTAACATTTTACAAAAAGTTGTTCGATTTATCAACTTGTGGGCATGTATGACTGTAAAAGATACAATTTAGAATGCTCTGTTATTGGTATGTTCTATATGTTGATACTTTAACACCTGATCCATCAATTTACGCTATGAAATTATAATTATTACAAAGTAGGACAATATTGGGAACAATTGCATAATGAAAAATTCTAAGAAAATCAAGTATTGGAGGTACGAGGACCGAAGCCAGAGTAATGCATGAGGGCATTTGAAGTAGAATTGCTGCGCCTGATGTGCATATAATGGGTGCTCATGCATGGGTTTGATAGTATGGGTCACACTTGTTTGGGAGAGGTGCTCATGTGTGGATTGAATAGTATAGGTCGTCTTTGTGCACGAGTTGTGCGTGCCTACGCTTGGCCCCTGTGCCTGGTGTACTCTTCACTAGCGAATGTGTGTTAATGTTCTTATATAAGGCCCTTTGTGAAACTTTTGGGCATTTTCGGGCAAGAAGAGGCGAGAAGAGAGGAAGGAAAAGTGAAAAAAGTTGGTTTCAAGGCAATTTTGTGTTAGATTGAACTAATATAAGGTTCAAGACAGGAGTATCTAAACCCTTTTCTTTGTTTATTATTGAAATATTTTGATTTATCTTTAGATTACTAAAATTATATGTACATACATGTGTCCCTATTTTGTCTCTCTTGAATATATCTTGCATGCATGTCCCTTTATTGAATATTTAGACATTGTTGAAGGCTTGTGCCTACATTTGAAATATTTGTTTCAAAATCATGAAGCTGTGCCTATTTGACATTGCATGTGATCTTATGCAAGTATTTTAATGAAAAGCTCTACTTTTGAATTTGTAAATATTTTTCCCCATATTTGGAAAAATTCATATATTTGTTTTTTTTTTATGTGAAGCTTGCCAATTTAACAAAAATCATTGAGTGACATTTCCTTTTAGAAGTATTAGTTGTGTCTCTAAACTGTTTGAGTTAGTCCACTCCAATGTATAGGACCAATTCATATTTCCATATATATTTCAATATTTTATCATTTTTGTGGATAATTTTTCTCATATGACTTGGATCAATATATATTTGATGAAAACTCACTCTGAGTTACTATCTATATTCTAATTGCTTCTTACCCAAATGAAAACTCATTTCAAGCACAAAATTCGAATTCTAAGCTCCAATAATGTTTAAGAATATGCTTTTACCTCATTTCTAAAGGCATTTCTCATCAGACTTTGTGTGTGTATCCTTCTTAATAAAATGGGATTGTTGAACATAAAAATTGTCACTTGTTAGAAGTTACTAGACCCCTAATATGTCACATGCATGTCCTTAAATAGTTTTGGGTTGATGTTGTTCTAAATCATATGCCATCCTATATTTTGTATGGAGCTATTTTGTATGGAGCCTCATCTTTTTCTCTCCTTTTTTCATCCTCATTGCCCTTTTTGCTACCTATAATAGTTTTGGGTGTGTGTCCTATGTTTAGAGGCTTGGCCCTAGTTCTGACAAGCTAGATCCTTGATCTACAAAATGTGTATTTCTTGATTACTCACACACACAAAGGTTATCGATCTTATAACCATCGCTTAAACTTTATACTGTAAGTGCAGATATCACATTTGATGAATCTACGTCATAATTCTCAAAAGAGCCTCACGTGGATTCCCATGCTCTGATATCTATTCCCTATTTTCAAACGGTTCCTCTTCCAACCCGAAGTACCTCCATCTATCATCAACTCTTCTCCTCCCATTGATTAACCTATCCAATTACACTCTCACACATAATGCCATGATCAGCCTAACCTCTACAGATTTGTATTCGACAACTGTCTATTTTTATGCCCCTACCGATCTCTTTGCTGTCTATATATTCTACACATACAGATTTTGAGTCTCTACCAATTACTATTCGTAAAGATAAAGGTAAGTATGTCATAACATCCTATTATCAAATATGCCTATGTTGATTCCCTGTTGCCTTGTGTTTCACATCTCAACCTTCTGTCACGATTATCCCTATGGCAGTAAAAGATGTGTCATCTAATCGTAGGCGGAGGAAAGCCATGGAATTAGAAATGGCATCCCTACATAAAAATAAAACATTGGAGCTTGTTCCTTTACCTCGTGACACTTGCACTATTGGTAGCAAGTGGGTTTACTAAACTTAATTCAGAAGGGTCTATTGACCGCCTGAAAGACCAATTAGATGCTAAGGCTACATGGCTACAAGCAAACCTTTGGTATTAACTACCATGAAGCTTTCTCACTTATTGCTAAGATGTACTCAATTTGGGTTCTTATTTCCATGTTGCTAACCTTGATTGTTCCCTCTTTCGATTGGATGTTCAAAATGCATTTGTTAATGGTAACTTGCTCGAAAAAGCTAACATGGAGCAACCTCCAGGGTTTGTGGCTTAGGGAGAGTACAAGAATAATGCTTGTGAATTGAAGGAGGCAATTTATTGACTAAAGCAGTCACCCAGCCTGCAATTTGGGAAGATTATAGAGGTTATCCTTGAGTTTGGCCTACAATATTGTCACAGGGACAATTTAGTATTTCATGCATGGAGAATATAGGCTATACTATATTTTTAAACAATATTGATATTGTTACCACTAGAAATGATGCAGATGTGATTGCGCGCCCAAAATAGTTCTCACAACAATGATTTTAAATAAAAGATCTAGGAAAGCTTCATTACTTTCTAAGGATAGAAGTTGTCGGATCTTGCAAAGATGTAAATCTATCCAAATAGGGACTATGTACTTGATTTATTGCACGAGACTGGCTTTCTTGGTAATTGTCCAATATACACTTCCATGGACCCTAATCTAAATTTCCGAAAGGATGAATGACAATTGTTCGAAGATTTCTGTCAATACTATCATCTGGTTGAAAAGCTAAATCATTTTACTATTAATAGACATGATATTTCATATATAGTCTGTATGGTGAGTTAGTTTTTTAGAAGCTCCTTGAATCCCCACTAGAAAACTATTACACTCATCATTAAATATCTAAAGGCTCGACACGTGAAATATTATAAAATATTATACAGATCAAATAGACATCCTCAAATAGAAGAATTCATAGATGTAGACTAGCTAAAGTCTCATTCATGAGTGATTTACTATAAGGTATCATACCTTCACCGGTGGTAACTTATTTTGTGGAAACATAAAAAGCAAATCGTAACAGCAAGATTAAAAGTAGAAGAAGAATATAGTGTGATGGCTCATAATGCGAGTAAACTCACATGGTTACAACATTTTCTTCAGGAAATTTGATTTTCTCCTCCCATTCCAATACCTATTTTTACGATCATCAAGCTACAATACATATAGCGTTTAATCCAATACTTCATAATAGGACCAAGCACATCGAAATTAATTGTCATTTTATTCGAGAGAAAATTGTCAATGGTGATATATATACGTCATTCGTAAAGTCAGGAAAATCAACTCGCCAATATGATCACAATCTCTTAGGGGTAAGCAGTTGAATTTCATATGTTCTAAGCTAGGTTTAAATATTCATACGCTATCTTGAGGGGGAGTATTAAGGAAACAAGCAAGATCGGCAAAATATCAATTGGAGTAAATCAGGGGAAGCACAATAAGTAATATTGTATTTAGAGTAAATCAATAAGAAGAATTATTTTGTTTAATTCAATCTCCTTTATTTATGTATTCCTTTCCTTTACTGTAAGATGTAGTTATTCTATATAATGAAGTGAAAGGGGAAGGAAGTAATACAACTTCCACTTTCCACATTCATACAAACCCTAATTCAGCTGATATTAAGGGTGGAAGACAATTTTGAATAGCCTTCAAGAACTACTTAGAGAGACACCTCTTCAAAGGCATTGAAAGAAGTGATTAATAACTATTCCAGCTGTATTGGAGGTGGCATCAATATGGTTACAACTCCTAGTTAAAGGAATTCATGAAGTTATCGGGGAGATTGACAAGGAAAATGCAAGAGTTGTCATATTTTATTCAAGCAACAAATCTTTTTACTAGGTCTATTCATGAGACATTGCCTCTTTTTTCCCCTTCTACTTTTTTTTGGGGGGGGGGGGGGTGTTTGGGATTGTGAAGACAAACAGCCTATCCAAAAATCATTTCAGATCATGTTCCATAGTGCACGAAACAGAGGTGCTGGACACTTTGACAAACTCCTTTCGTTTCTATAAACAAGGGGGCTACTGACAGATTCTTTTGCTGATGTCCTGGAAAAAAGGTGGAACACAGGATGCAGGCAAAGACCTAGTTACATCCTTGTGAAGAATTATCTCATCTGAACAGAAACTAAAGAGGCAGAAGAAAGAGGATGTGCGCAACTCCAACAGAAAAAGCAGCAAGCACTGACTGAGATTTGAGAGTTTACACAGGCAGGGGATTAGGGAGGTAGTATTACTTTATCATTAAAAAATTGAGGCCTGAACTACAATGAGATTTTAAGAGGTTAAAATAAAATGCAAAAATTAGCTGGAGACAGAAATCAATGAGTTAATGGTTGAAAGAAGGGATTGTCAAATGTACTTCTTTCAGAGACTAGCAAATAATTATCTGAGATAAAATGCCATACCTCATCTTAAGGTCAGGAATTCATCACTAATGCACATCAAAGAAAAAAGTTGTGAATTTTTACAAGTATATAACCTGAAATGTTACATAGAAGGCTTAAGCTGGACAGAACAATTTTTTACAGGATTGGCAATAAAATGCAACTTTCTGGAAGCCTGTCAGCCTGTTCTGAAGAAGAGATACGGAAGCTGTTAAAGGACCCAAAAAAGATTTCTTGAGTTTCTTATAACATGATACAGTAACACTACTATTCTCATGAGAGGGGGGGGGAACTGAAAAGGTGATCACTCCTCCCAAAGAACAAAGGTACAAAATGTAAGGTCCTTTTCTGTTGTAAAAAAAAAATAACTGTTTCTGAAAATTTTCCCCAAAAAAATCAGGAAAAAATATTTTTTAATCTGGCCATTTTCCATTTGAAAAACCTTAAAACAAAGTTTTCTAGTTTTCAACTTTGTACTGAATTTCGGATATGCCTCACTCATTATCAAATAATCACTTATTCACAAGCCTCGTATAAAATGTAAGAAGCATCAAAGTGACCTTGTTTAGAACTTTCACCGATAAAAAAAGACAATAATTAATTGTTTGTTTGAATGCCTTCTCCAGTGAGTTCTCCTTTGTTTAAATAGGAAAAAACCTTGTCCTCATACATTCTAATTACAATCAATTAGGATCAATCAATATCTTGTAATTACATCCCTAACTTAATTATACCTAATTATAATCAATTAAGATTTCCTAGATAAGGAAAGTAAATAATATATATTATGAACAATTTAATTATGGTTAACATTTCCCTTCAAATAGATGCTAATTGATTATGCAACATCAATTTGGTGATCATGAACTAATACCATTGTCGAGTTAGAACTTTGGTAAATATCAGCGGTCTGAAGGTGGGTAGAAATGTGGAAGAGTAATCATATGTTGGTCGAATGCTTTACAAATGTAGTGGCAGTCTACTTCAATATGATTTGTACGCTCATGAAAGGCTAAATTGGAGGCAATCTGAATAATATTAATATTATCAGCATGTAGTAGAGTAGGATGTAGCTGAAAAATGCCAAGTTCACCCAATAGACCTTAAAGCCATATGATCTTAGAAGAAGCGGAGGACATAGCGCAATACTTAGATTTGGTAGAAGACTTTGAGATGTGGTCTTACTTCTTACTTTTCCATGATATAAGGGCATCACCAAGAAACATATACCAACCAGCAATCGAATGGCAAGTATCAGTACACCTAGCTCAATCAGTATCATTGAAACTCGTCAACTATAGAGATCCCGATGGAAAGAATAACCCTTGAACAAATTTACCTTTCAAATAATGTATGATACGTCGCATAGAAACTAGGTATGAATGCCGTGGTGTCTGCATAAACTAATTAGCATGCTGAACAGAAAAAGAGATGTATGAACCGGTAACAGTCAAATAGTTCAAGTAGCCTATACAAAGATGGATCAGAAAATGATTCACCCTCCTCCTGTTTAAGCTCCAAATTTACCTCCATAAGAGTAAGGATTGAGTTTCTAGGTTAAAGATTGACTAAGATAATAATTTTTTGAGTATACTTGAGTGGATGCAAGAGTCTCCTAGTAGAGGTCATATGCACCAAGGCCAAGAAAATACTATAACAGACCAAAATCTTTCATATAAAATAAGGTCTTGAGATGTTGCTATAGTTGTGCAATTAACTAAGGATCAAAACCTTGTTATGACAATGCAATCCACATATACAAGGAGCATTAAAACCTAGTAGTCGTGTGCCTTAAAAATAAAAAGGAATCATACCTTGAATAAATTTGAAATCGAAAATAGTGCAAAATTTCCCTAAACATGAACGTTGTGCTTGTTTTAGACCTTACGAAGATCATTTTAAACTACAAACCTTTGAGGTGAAGTGAGTAAACATGATAGGATGAGTCATATATATTTCTTCCATGAGGTCCTCATGTAGAAACACATTTTCCACATCCATCTATTGAAGATACCAACCTTTAGATGCAACAATAGCAATAATAGTTCGGACGGTAATCATTTTGGCCATTTGTGAAAAAGTCTTATCATATTCGAGACTATATTCTTGTGGATTCTCAAGAGCTACTGGACCGAAGCTTGACAGTATAAACGTATTTGCACCCAATAGGCTTGACCTTGTCAGGATAAGGTACGAAAGCCAAGGTAAAATTATCCTGAAGAGCCTAAAGTTCTTTTTGCATAGCTTGTTGCCAACATGATTGAGTGGAAGCCTGAGAGTAGGACGAAGGTATAGAAGTAGTATCTAAGGTTGCCTAAATGGCTGTATGAGAGAAACTCTTTTGTCATTTATTCACGTTTGGCTGCATCCTCTATTTTGTTGAAACCTAACACAACTTTATTTTTTGTTTATGCAATTAACCCCAACTACTAATATAGTTTGCATATAAAACTATGTATTAATCCTATGTTGACAAATTGATGCGTTGTAACAACTATTTAAAGATCAACTTGTGAAAATGGATACCTTTCTAACAAAAGAAAATGAATAGGTCTTCCAAGACAACTATAACAATCAACTAGTATAAAAAGAAACGAAAACTGAAAACCAGAAAATAGTTTTCACAACTAGACATGCCATAAAAGTTTTCAATCACTTAGCCTGCTGAAAACTTTATGCAAGGTATTGGCATAAAGACTCAAGAAAGTGTTCGCAGATTTTCACACAGAACTAGATGGCTTTTGTACCAGTTTATCTTGAATTTTGAAACTCCTCAACTTTGAAGCCACAAGCCAAGCCAATAGGGCAGCTCTACCACAACTGAGCTTCTTGAAAACTGTATGCAAGATCCTGGCAATGGGATTGGCATCAAGACTCAAGAAAGTGCTGCCAGATAATTGCGTAGACCTAGATGGCTTTTGTACCTACGTATCCTGACTTTTGAAACAATTTCACTACTTAGGAAGCTCAAGCTAGTCCAAATGGGATTCAACCACAAATAGCTTTTGGCTTCTCCCAAATTAGAAGAGAGCATCCAAAAGGCTTCTGGTAAACTACAATTTTGAGCTTCTACGAACAAATCATTTAAGAAGATAAAACTGGCACTCAAGAATTTTTTTTATAATAAAAAGCATCTTACTATGCAACTAACAACAATTTTGCATACTATTGAGCCAAACCAAACAAAATGTCCAGTGACAGACAGATCCTATTGAGCCAAACCAAACAAAATGAGAACATGGATGCCACAATGAAAACTTGGCAGCCGTGCTTGCCAGTTGAGCTCAACTGGGAATTTTTTATTATTTTATTTTATTTTATTTTGGAGGGGGGCATCTGACTGTCATTCTATGGGCTGATTCACCAAAGGAGAGAGCAATTTTTCTATTTCCATAGATATTTCAAGGACGAAGCATGAAGAAACAACAATTGACCCTTCAATTTATTGTCCAGTGACAAGAAGTCAAGCAGCTTCCTGTTTGCAGCACCAGGCATACAATGGGTGCATCCTCAAAAAGATGTAAAAGACAAAAGGATTCTTTGTATAGTCATGTGACAGATGGCTCTGTTAGAGCTCTGGTTCAGCATTTGGAAGAGAGAAACAAAGTCAGGACACAAGAAAAGCTTAATCCAAAGTCAAAGCAACTGCTACGAAGAACCAATAAACATGGAATCAAGGAACTTCACAGGATACAAGTTTTTCTCTATAGAATCTTACAGACAAGTTAAAAATAGAAGTTCTATCATTCCTCTAAGAGAAAATCTTCCCAGTTATTTGAATCTGTCCAGCCTTCGCTTATGTTGTACATTGGACTACAAATTCAGTGTGTTATTTTCCTTCCAAGTAAAATTATTAGTGCTTGAAATCATTAAAAGTGAAATTAATTCATAAGATTTAATGCATTTTTTTAAAAACCAACCAACCAATCAATTAGGGAGGGCACATAGAGCACAAAATAGAAAATCTTTCCAGAGGTTCAGAAACAAACCGCCAAGAAGTCGTTAGATTCCGAGTTTTTCTATCCAATTGTAGGTTTTCCAATGCAGCCGAAGCCCGAATCACATCTTCTGGGAGTTCATCATTATCATATCTCCAGTTGTACTCATCCTTCCTGTAACTAGACATAGAGGACCCTGCCCTCCTATCTGGATTTATTGAAGAACCAGAAGAAAATAATCACTAACAAGCAAATGAAAAGAATGGAAAAGTACTCAGAATCAGATTCATTGCTTACCAGAAGTCTGGAAAGCTGGAAGGGGTCTGCCAAAAGTGCGCACACAAAGCAAAACACAACAACAATTGGTGAAATAGGAAGGAAGAGCATAGGCATGGCAAAGATAAACATGGTGCAGAGAGGGAGGGAGGGGGGGGGGGCATTTCTCACCTCCCTAAAGGAGTTAAGCCTCCTGCAACAGATGGTGACGGTCTTCGTACATTGCGGGACTCAAAGTTCGATACTGTCTCATTTTCTAAGGAGGGCAATCTCCTTCCACTACCTCTGGCTTGGGACAAGTTCTGCAGAAGACAATTTAGACGAACGAACAATCACTCAGAAAAAAAAATATGGCAGTTAACTTATTCAAATTCACCAAACTATTGAGACAAACAGAAACATGGAATCACATTTTCACATGCAACCAAGCCTAATTATTGAAACAATAATAATAGAAATAGTACATACAATCAAGACATCTCTTCCGCATATATCAGCAGAAATTTAAGAGTTGTAGACCAGTCAAGCTACCAGGTACAAGAACCCAGCATTGAGAAGGGAAACATACACACATTTCAAGATAAATATTTTTGTAATCAGAGGCCAGATTATTTCTTTGATAATCCAACCCCAGAGCTCCCTGTTTTCTTTGATCCTTTAGAGTCTTGAAATTGAAACCACTCCTTATCCATATGCCCATTGATCTCCCACATCAATTCAAAAATACATGAAAATATAGGACAATATTTAAAATATTGACAAATATATATCGTTATAGGGCTCCCAAAATCGAAATTTTTCGATATATCGATCGATATTTGGCTGATGCATCGGCCGATATTTGCCTATCATTTTACGATTCTCAGAACCTTTTTTCTTCAAATATATCCAAGACCGACGTGTGTGGTCTAATATATCTAATGCTAATATAACTATGACTGATACTGATACTAATACTAATATTTTCAATCAAAATAAAACAGAAGGGCTCCACCAAACAAACGATGTACCCACCATGATCTCAATCCCCAATACTAAGAAGAACCTACAAAGAAGCTAGCTACAAAGTCAGAAAGAATTATAAACTGGATAAGATATTTCAAAATTTCAAGGCTCCATGAGTATGAAGTAATTTTTCTAAAATGAATTCAGGTGCTGGATAAAGTGGCTCCTAATCAATAATGAACAGAAATGAAAAAGTACTAATGGCTATATAGTCAGGTTGGACCCACCTTTCTAAATAAAGGAAACACAATGGTTATATTGTCAGGTTATATTGCCATCAATAATGACAAGATGGCCAGATAGCTTGCCATCTTATAAAAATTTGTTTAGAAACTAAATTTTTTACATCCTTTTGAAAAACATCTTTGGTTGTTTTGCAGTCGATACGAAATGAAAATTTCTTATTGTATAAATCATCTTAAAATTTTGAAATGTATAAAACAATGGATAAAATTTTCTTTTTAATAGTTGAATAATTTTTTGGTGGTCCGAGCCAAAGGTCCAAATGAAAACGTATGATTTGAGTGTCTGTGGTGGACTCCAATTATTGCTCAAGGATGCCCCCATAATCAATATCAGAGGCATCAGTTTCAATTATAAGATTTTGTAGTGGGTTGAGGTATACCTAAACATGGGAGATGTTGAACATGATGCTTAAGTTGTCTTACTATCAGTGTATGCTTCTTTGACAAGGGAAGCGGGTTCTTATGGATCCTTTGGCATATAAAGGCCCACAAGTTTGTCTAAATTTCGGAATAAAGTCAGCTATATAATTTAAACATTAAAAAAAACTTTGAAGTTGATTTTTATCTTTGATTTCATATGGGAACTTAGATGCAAATTCTATGGATCTTTGAATAAGGGTTATAGTATGATGATATATGTTAAAACCTAAAAGTCGTACTTTTATTTGGAAAAATCTTATTTTGGTAGAGGAAACTACTAAACCATTTTGTTTAATAACATTTAAAAATTGATGTAATTATTTGAAATGTTGGTCTATTATTTTTTGAAAATACTAATACAACATTATATACAATTATGAATTATAAGGATTAAAGATTTGGTTCATAATATTTTGAAATTTAAATGGAGCATTCTTAAGCCCAAAAGACATTACATTTAATTCATAATGCCCAAAGAGGACTGTAAATGTCACTTTATATCTATCCTGTTCTATTATTTGGATTTGCCCAAATCCAAATTTCATATCAAATTTGGAAAAAATATTTGCATTATATAATCGATTGATTAGATCTCTTTTATTCGGTATAAGATATCTAATCCATTGAAGTGCTTTATTAAGGGGTTTATAATTGACGACTAATTGTGGAACACCTCTTTATATTTCTACTCCATAGTGATTTGGAAGGTCTAATTAGGCTTTTGTCTAATAAGTCTTTAATTTTCTTTTTACAGTTTTCTAATAATTCTTGATTGATTTGGATTGGCATTATCTTGGTAAGTATATCTGATTAGTGAAAATCTTTTTCATATGGTAGACTGACCTGATGTTTCCGGTCCCAAAATACATTTGGGAGTTGTGAACATACTTCTTTTTCAAAGGCTTGTTGGATATTCTTGTTTTTTTTTTTTTTTTTTTT
>JAODPA010051137.1:0-18252 GCA_025585075.1 Nepenthes mirabilis | reverse complement strand
ATATTGTAATAAAATAATTTCTAAAAATCCTAAACTAATAGGAACGTATTAACCAATATATTAACCAAATATTAGGAATATTAGCTGATATATTATCAATATGACAATATATCACAATATTGTCGTAGTATCAGAAAATTAGTATCAAGAAGCCTAAAATCAATATATATATCAGCCAATATTTTCATAAATGCCAAGCGATAATTCTCTAAAAAGCAATACTTGTATCACCCTTTAGACTCCCCCTTCCCACTCCCCCCACCTTTTAACCATACCCAATATTACAGAAATGGCATTGAAGATGATCTGGGACACTGATGTGCAGTCCCATGTCATTGAGACCCCTCATCATAGGATAATCCCTCCTATGGATTATAAGTGTTTAACATGAATGAATATATTGATATTGGAATTGATATTAGCCATTAGTTATACTGAAATAGAACAAATCAAATAATACATATTGGTATCGAATAATCTGACGAAAAAAACTTTTCGAAAATTGCAAGCTGACAAATCCGTATCAACAGATATATCAGTCAAAACAAAAATATATCGTGATATAATTGTGATATTGGAAAATATCGATATCGGGAGCTCCGATATACATACACATATACTGATACGTATCATATTGCTCAATATTTGCATCCATTGTTTAATATACTAACCAACTGCCCATGGATTTGATCCAGACTTAAATCTCCCCCATGGAGCTCCCATAGAAATACTTTTATTTCCCTCTTCCAATAATGAATTGGAACTCACCAAAGATTTTAAGAAACTCCATCAGAGCAACTCAATTACCTGGGTCACTACAGGGATGTCTTTACTAATACCTTCATAGATTCCTGTCTTAATTAGGATAAAAATAAAGAAGCATAATATTCTTCATTTGAAATGTTTCTTCACAATCACAAGCTAAAAATAAGGGGAATCTCAAACCTCAAACTTTAAAAAACCTTCGAGAACATCTAAAAGCAAAGGGCTACTTTCTCCATTCCTGTTGAGATCATATCCATTTTTACTACTGAATTCTTTTAGTTCAGCCTTCCAGAAGTCCTTCGGCTGCACATTACATAGTACAAAAACACATAAATTTGAAGGAAAGGTTGCAATAAGTGGTCTTCAGTAAGATTAGATACTAAAGTAAATAGATACCAAATTACACTCAGGAAGGTAAACTTTAAGCGTGTGATTCAGTTGTGCCCAGTCCAAGTATTCACATATTAGTGCAGTTAAAAGCCTTCCTGCATTTCAACGTGTTTGCAACAAAATAAATATTGGCAAAGAGAATTTAAAATTTTCTTTAATAGCTGCACATGCATACTCATTCACATTAGAAGTATGTCCATTGATTTTTGGCACTCATAAAAACGAAAAAAACATGGTTGTTGGAGGCCATTACTTAAAATATGACCCCATCCCAATTTTCTTTCCTTCTCTCATGTCAAGATATTTTCTTTCCCTGAATTTTTTTTAGGGGAGGCATTAGACCAGAACATAAGACATTGGCATTACAATAACAAGGAATTAAGTGCAAAGCTACAAGTTAAACTACTGTGGCCCATCTGCCACTACAGTGTGATACCTGGGCAGCCATCCCAACCTTATGAAGAGTAGGTCTGACAGTAAGCACTGCACATAAAAACCATCCTACAACTCAACAGAGGCTCCAGTTGCAAACAACTACTATGCAACCAAATCAGCAAGTAATACAGTAATTTCATTTGGATGATCCTCATTTAAGTATATAAGTGAAAAAAAAAAACATTTATTTTTTTGGTGAAGAAGCATTTCCTCTCACTTGTCTGTCATCCAACACGAAGGTTATGAAAAAACTCCATTTCCATATCTCTTCCCACAAGAACAATGGATTAAGATTGGGATGCACATTGCGGGAATCAAACTCGTGACCATGAATCCAGCCACGTTGCCTCAAGTCATCCTTACCAGCTGCGCCACAGCCGCAAGGATAAAGCAATGAACATTTTTCTCCATAATCTAGACATAGCATACACTGGTTCAATGAGCTTGTCACTCAACCGGATCTGCCTACCTGTCTGTACAGGAGTGAAACTCCAAAAGGGATTGAGCCTTTAATCATAAATTTCATTAAATTCCCTCCCTCAACCACCCATCCCCAACCTTGCCGAAAAAATTAGAACAAATAAAAGAGTAGAGTATTCATCAAGAAGGCACCGAGAAACTTTAGGCAGCATGCAAACAACAAAATGCTACCTATAAGACCAAAAGATCAGTCTTGTGAGCCACTTACGAGAGTAAAAAGAGAAAATTCTTATTGATCAAAAACTCAATGTTTCATCTCTGTAGTAACCAGTAAAATGCAGGAAAAATCAAAGATAAAATCTCTCAGCACATGAATAAGTATTACTCCATGTCCAAAACTATCATCAATCAAACCTGCTATCAAATCAATAATTCCAATGCAAAATGTTCTCTCCTACAGCTCTCATGCCCAAAAACTTGCAACGATAGGTGTTTCACTCATTATGCTGTCTAATAACTTAGATAACACCATTAACGATGATCATCATCATTTTTTTTTTAAATATTTCATCTAGCACCACCTTCCCTTAGTGTTCCTAATACCATACTGTTCGTCCAATAAACAATTATAGTTATCTAGTTTACCGTCTCAAATATTGCGACACATACATGCACATCTTAAGCCCACCCTTCCATTCGGTGGGGGCAAAAAAGAGCTAATTAATGGCTCCCTTTTTCCAACACATACCCAACAAAAAAGAAAAATACAAGCTCATAATTGGAATTTTAGTTTCAAAGGAGATGCTCGATGTCCCATCATGCATAAAAGGACAGATTTCTACGGCCCAACCCCCATCAAAACATCACCAGGGAAGAGTTTATCTCACCTACTCTAATTAACATAGAAACCCGCCTTTAGATACAACCGTCTCACATTCTCACAATGAACCCATTGCCTTTAGAATCATGGAATTCCATGCCACTCTCATCAAAACAGTCCTCTAGAAGTCAAAGCCACCCAATATGAAAGCAATAGGATTATATGCACAAAACAAAAGTTATTCCATGTTACGCCAATTTTATGTCTTCCTCAAACAGTTTGGTTGTGAAATAAGCCAGCACAAGACTCTTCATTAAAGTGAAATATGTCATATCTCTGAAAAAAAACATATACCTCCAGCACTTACAAATTGAGATCAAGCCAGGTTCAACCGCCAAACATGTAATACCTCACCTCGAATTCACAAATAACCAACTCAATATGAATTGATTTAGGTCAGATGTTTGACACTCATGTCACGAGCGGGAAAAAGTGCCACAGCTCATCAAAAATATTAAAGCGGCAAAAGTATCACACTCAATATCTAGAATGCCAAATAGTACCATATATGTGGGCTTCAAGCGGAGAAGCCAGTGCAACCAAACTCATCTATTACAATGTCATGTTTGTACATTAAAGAGGAATTGAAAAGGTAATTAATACACATGTTGGATAAGCCAAGATGATTTGCAAATCCAGATTAGTTTAAAATGTTATGACCAATCCAACTTCATATTGTCAAAAGGATCACTCAGATGGAAATGTCATCTAATCCAGGACAGTTAGGTTTCCGTACCTATCAATATTTTCCCATCACTAATTGGCTTATTTTTCCCAGCACAAACTTCAGCATGACAAGTAATTGCCAATACTTTTAACTTGTAAGAAAACAGACATGCATGGTCGAGTCAGAGTTGAGACTTCGTATTTTCAGGCTATTTAGTTGGTATCCAAACCTGAGTGTTGAATATTAATTTCCTGCTTGGGTCTTGTGCAATGTTGGAAACAGTAGCCAAATCCTTCTAGTGTTAACCTTACCTATGGGTCCAGCAAACCCTGGACCAGCCCAGAACCCAGCTCACAGGGAAGGCAGCAGCCCAACAGATGTTCGCTCAAGGCCGAGGATGCACGACGTTAGCAGGAGGAAAGCTCAAATGCCAGCCGCACATCACGTGGACGGACGAAACAAAGGCCCGGGCAGTGATATGGATGGCCAAGGCAGGTCGACCAAGAGTTATTCAATAAGGAGCGGGCAATTAAGGTTGCCCATCGCCGCACCCGTAATTGCCCCTCCTGCACAGCCACTGATATCCCAACAACACAGCGTGTGAAGAACTTACTATAACGAAGCCACGACAGCAGCCCTAACAGCTCAACAAATATTTCCAAAAATTGCCCATGATTACGCATCGCCCTTGGATAGCAGTTACGGCCTAACAAATCTCCCCGAAAGGCAATTGTCATACAGCGACTTCTAGCATTGTCCTGAAAAGAAAGGAATGTCCCCTAACAGCCACAGTTGCCATTCACACTCCGCAAACGATCGCTGGAATAGCTCAGTAGATCTGTCAAAGTAGCCGACGAACAGCCGCGAGGCCCAAGGGAGGCTGTGCCGACTCCAATCCTACAAATACCTCTTCACCCCTGCGGGAAGGGAGCCGAGCAATCTTAACCTTAAAGCACCCAAGAAAGATCGAAGAGGTTCTCTTTCTCTCAAGCCACTCAACTTGTGAGCGCATACCAACTAAAAAGCCGCTCCCCGTCAAGCGCATTCCTCGGAGCCCAGTCATCTAATCCACACTCAATCCCCCCTCCTTCGTGCATCCACGCATTCTTTATATCCTCCATCTTTCCCTCCATCACAGAAATATTACTCAACTCGTGAGCACATACCCACTAAAAAGCCGCTCTCCGTCAAGCGCATTCCTCGGAGCCCAGTCATCCAATCCACACTCAATCCCCTCTCCTTCATGCATCCACGCATTCCTTACATCCTTCATCTTTTCCTCCGTCACAGAAATGTTTCTAATTTGAGCATCAGAGGATATATCGAAGAGCGAGTCCCACTATCCTCTAACCTCTCATTAATCTGTTGTGGTATGTAATATCCAAATTATCAGGAACGGAGACCAGACTAGCCTTAGCTCGACCCACCGGGAGAGACTAGGCAACTTCCTAATCCATACAGCAATTTAGATCTAAGAATGCATCATTAATGCCGTCTGTAGGAACTGATTAAAAAATCTAGTCACCACACTCACAAAGGCAAACATGGTCAATACCAGACACTAGCCAGCGCTCCGGCCAGAGATATCGCCTTCCATAGCGACAAGCACTCTGCAGGTAGCCATGTGGATGAGCAACCGCCCCCGACATGCAAGAGCTCATCGCCCAGATGGACAGTGTGTCTAAAATGCTCCAGACCCTCCGTCCACGTTTGAACGGACAGCAGTCAAGGGCTCCTTCCTCCACCTCCCAGACTTCGGTTTCAAAACGAAGGAACTAGAGGAAGAGACACCCGGCCGAGAAGACCCAGCGGTCTAACGACCTCAAAGTCCAAGCAATAGAGCCTGGACACGGTTAGAGGGCCAACTAAATCAGGAGGCGCGGGATGAGAGCCCGGAATAGCAAAATCCTTGCTGCTCCCAAGACGATTGAAAGCCCCCAGCCCAAGAGGAATCCTCTTGCAACACTAGGCCGACGAGAGCCAGCAGCTACCCAGTCCAACGTCTCTCTCCGCACCACTCGGAGCTGAGAACCTTCCTTAATGCGAAGATGATTACATCCTCCCCACGAATAAAGGACAGAGTAAAGAAAATTGAGCAACACGGGTTTCGAGGGAGTGCCGACAGACACTATGGATCTGAGGAGGTCGCCGTTCACAATGGAGATCAGAACACAGCCGCTCCCTCGTAATTTCAAGATGCCGAACCTGGACCCCTACGACGAGAGTTCCAATCCAATGGACCATTTGGATCACTTTCGTACCTTGTTGGACTTCTAGGGCCTGGATGATGCCGCCATGTGTCTATACTTTCCCTCGACGCTCAAAGGGGACGCTCGGATTTAGTTCTACCGCTTGCAGCCGAATTCAATCCAAACGTTCCAGGAGCTGATTGACAGCTTCCTATGGCAATTTGCATTCAGCTGAAGGAAAAAGAAGCAGCATTGGCACTTCATCCGTATCAAGCAAGGGCCAAGCGAAAGTCTAAATCGCTTGAGGCCCGACAGATATCTAAGCTCACCAACGATGTGAAGCTGAATGCCTTTGTAGCAACTTTGGAGCCAAGCGATTTCTTCAATCACCTGGTCCATCAAGACTCTAAAACCTTTCAAGAGGCTAAGATCATCACCTGCGCTTACATAGCCACCGATAAAGCCAACGAAGCGAAACGGCCAGACTACCTCCGCTAGGGACCGATGAACAGGAAGAAGAGGAATGGAGACCACATCAACTCCAAAGACCTCAAGAAGCAACCCAGGATGAGGCCGGGTACTCAGAATGAGTTTAAACCCTTGAACCTGACCCATTGAATGACTCTCGGACAAACATCATCACGTAGATCTAGGAAGAAAAGTTCCCGAAGTAGCTCAAGCAGTTCAAGAACCCGGAGGGAGGAGATCAGTTGAAATACTACTTCTACCATCGATCTCCGAGTAATAACACCGAAGACTGCCAAACTCTGTAGAGGGAGATAGAGGCCCTCATCCGAAAGAGAATCTTACCAAATTCCTGCGGGACTTGGGGCAAGCCCCCGGCAGAGCAAAAGAAGACAAGCAGGAGAAATAGCAACTGAGAAATCGATTTGCAGCTGGGGTAGTTAATATGGTAACCACAAGACCACCCAAAAGCAATGCCTTGGACTGCTCGAAGAAAACTTCCAGCAAGAAAAAGTTGAGGATAGGAGTTAAGAATGATATCATTAGTTTTAGTAACAACGACATAACACATGTAATAACTCCCGATTCTGACCCTGTGGTTATATCCGCGCTCGCTTCGAACTGTATAATTGACTACAAACTGAAACGAGTCTTTATTAATAATAGAAGCTCTCGCAATTTGTTGTATCTAGATGCGTTCTTTAGACTTGGATTAAAAAAAAGCCAGACGATGTTGGCTGAGGAGCCCTATATGGACTAAATAATGAGTTAATGCCAATCCAGAGAGTCATCCAACTAAAGGTCACCTTAGGAACGTACCCGAAGACAATATCTCAAGTGATCACATTCCTGGTAGTCGACCTACCTTCGGTCTATAATGCCATCCTGGGACAACCCTGCCTGACCATGTTCGAGACAGTGACGTCAATCGCGCACCTAAAGATAAAGTTTCCGATAGCATGTGGTATCGGAGAGGTCTTAGAAGCAACCTTGCAACGAGCCCAGTCAGGAGAGGCAACCGACCAAATCCCATTGGACCCTAGTGTCCAAGAGAAATGCTTACAAATCAGGAGTTCATTGGCCGGTCCCCTGTGTGACGAATTGATCACCTTCCTCCGACAAAGCTCTGATGTTTTTGCGTGGATTCCCATCGACATACCAAAGATACAGACTGTGAAGTAATGGTCTACATGCTAGGCCTCGATCCCCATCATAAATCCGTCTGGTAAAAGCAAAGAAACCACTCCATAGAGAAATTGGTTGCCATTCAGGAAGAGGTGAAGAAATTGCTCGATGCAGTTTTCATAAAAGAGGTCCAATACCCGAATTGGCCGTCCAACATAGTCCTCGTCAAGAAGAGCAATGGGAGGTAACGAATGAGCATCAACTTCACTGATGTAAATAGTGCATGTCCCAAAGACAACTTCCCTCTGCCAATGATCGATCTTTTGGTGAACTTCACGTCCGGACAACGGCTGCTGAGCTTCATGGATCATACTCGAGTTACCATCAGATCCGAATGAATCCCCAGGACGAAGATCACACTTCCTTCACGACGGACCAGGGGACGCACTACTACAAGGTCAGACCCTTCAACTTGAAGAACATAGGCGCCACGTATTAGCGGCTTGTAAACAAAATGTTCGAAACCCAAATCGACCGGAATATTGAGGTGTACATAGGCGACATGCTCGTCAAAAATAAAACCACCATTGATCATATCTGTGACTTTGGTGAGACCTTCGAAGTACTTCGAGCGCACCAGATGAAGCTAAATCTGGCCAAGTGCATTTTGGGGTACCCTCGAGGAGATTCTTGGGCTTTATCGTCTTTTCGTCGGGGATTAAGGCAAACCTTGAGAAGATAGAAGCCATCATAGACATGAGTCCATTGCAAATCGTGAATGAAGTCCAAAGGCTCACCGGGAAGCTCACAGCGCTCTCCCGTTTCCCAGCAAAATCAACAGAAAAGTATCTCCCATTCTTCAAGGCCTTGAAAGAAACAAAGGCATTGCTTCCAATGGACGGCCGACTGCCACGCAGCCTTCTAAGAGTTAAAGGAATATCTCACTAGTCCCCCTCTCTTGACGTCACCAAAAGAAAGGATCTATACCTATACCTGACGGTTTCAAATACAGTGCTAAGCTCAATCCTGATCCGACAGCAGTCTGATATACAACAGCCAGTCTACTACGTAAGCAAAACTCTGACAAACACCAAGACCCATTACTCGCATATCGAAAGGATCACCCTAGCACTCGTCTATTCTACCAGGAAGCTGCGGCCATACTTCCAAGCTTATAAGATCATCGTCTTGACTGATCAACCCCTAAAGGGATTCCTGTAAAAACCCGACATATATGGACAACTGGTCAAATGGGCCATTAAATTGGGTAAGTTCGACGTAAAATTCCAACCGAGGCCAGCCGTAAAAGGTCAGGTCGTCGCGAACTTCATGGTTGAAATGACAACCCCGATTCTAGACGTCCACGATCCCGACAAAGACGCCCACCAACAATAGGAAAACCCGACCTGGACACTGCATGTAGACGGATCATTGGCGCAGTTGGGCAGCGGAATAGCAGTGGTCTTGAGGAATCTAAACGGATCAGAGATGAAGTACTCAATGATACTCAGATTCCCAGCCACGGACAATGTCTCCAAGTACGAAGCACTGCTCGTTGGACTTTGATTGGCAAGGGAACGTGATGTACGGAAGAGGAAGAGTAGGGGAGGGGAAGGAGAAAAGTAGGGAAGGAAGACGGGGAAAACAACAAAGATCAAAGGGGTAGATACAAGAAAGAGAGGAAACCAAGGGGGAGAGAGGGAAGTAAGTCACAATTACTCAATTACATTCAATTTTTCAAAACATTCATCATTCGTCTTTCCACACAGTAGAAGTATGATTCTTATATAGAGAACTCGAATCCTAAACTACGTTGGAAAGAAATATAATTTCTTAACTAAATATAACTTAAATTCCTAAAAGAAAAGAAAATCTCAATCAAATAAAAGCAAATCAAATAAAATCGCAGTATAATAAAATCAAATAAAATCATAAGCTTTTAAATAAAATAAAATTAAATGGAATCTCTTCTAATTTGGTATAATTTGGATGTCTGTATCAGAATGCTTGGCAAAACACCTGACCGTTTACAACGACTCAAAAATAATCGTCTACCAAATCCTCAAGAACTTTGAGGTGTCTAGCCCTCTACTCAAGAAGTACCTCGCTAGAGCAAGATGCATGACCTGGATCTTCAACAAAGTCAAAGTAATGCACATCCTGAGAGAGGACAACTAGAAGGCTGACCAACTAGTGAAGGCAGTGGTGACCAGAAATCCAGAGCAGTACTCTCAGGACAGGTGAAAAGTCCTGGCCTCCCCGAGTATAAGGGGCCTGAGCAGGAAGTGCTACAGATATCAAATAACGAAAACTAGATGACCCCTTACCGAAGATATATCACCGACAGTACTCTGCCGGAAAAACCTAAGGAAGCCAAGCGCTTAAAAAAAACAGGCTGGTACACCATTGTGGACAGGAAGTTATATCATCGTGGGTATTTCACCTCGTACATACAGTGTCTCATGCCAGAAGAAACGAACTACGCACTAACCGGGGTACATCTTGGTATCTGTAGGTCATACATCGATAGCAAGATCTTTACCTTTAAGATAATGCGGCAGGGATATTATTGGCCGACGATGAATCAAGACGCCATGAAATTCATGAAGAAGTGCGAAAATTACCAAGTCCACGGCAATATTCCTCATTAGCCGCCCAAGGAGCTACAAGTCATGCAGGTGTCATGGCCGTTCGCCCAACAGGGGCTAGACAGCCTCCGCTCGTTCCCCATTGCATCTGGGTAGAGGAAATCCATCATAGTCTGAATCGACTACTTCACGAAATAGGACGAAGCGTTCCCAATAGCTCGAATAACCGAACAAAATGCGATAGAGTTCACTCGGCAGAGCATCACTTGTAGATTCGAGATTCCCGAAGTCATAATGACCAACAACGAAACCCAATTTACCGATAAGCGCTTCACCAAATATTGTTTGAGTTTGGGAATAAGGATGGTTCACATTTCTGCCGCTTATTCACAAGTGAATGGACAAGTAGAAGTCACGTACAGGACCCTGTTGCACAGACTGAAGACGAAGTCAGAAGACGCCGGGGGCACTTGGGCGGACAAGCTACCTTCCGTGTTGTGGTCGTATCGAATGACACTGAACCCACGACCTTGTGGTAGAGACACCCTTTAGTCTATGATATGAAACTGAAGCGGTCATCCCAATAGAGATCGAACTGCACAGCCTTAGGGTCAAAAGTTTCAACCCACTTAGCAACTCTCAACGTCTTAGAGAACATCTCGACCTGCTCGAAGAAGCCCGAGATGCCACCAAGATGCGCACGGTGGCCTATCAACAGCAGATCGCTCGGTACTACAAGAAGAGGGTGAAAGCGCACCAATTTGATGTGGGGTACCTAATTCTGCGGAGAATAGAGGCCATGGGAATGAACGCTAACAAGAACAAACTCTCTTTGAACTGGAAGAGGCTATTTCTTGTCTCAACAATTCTCCGAACGGCAAACTAATCCAAAGGATATGGAACGACGTCCATCTCAAGAAACATTACCAAGAACCTCATGCCAAATCCAGGTAGGTCGGGCAAACATCACTAAGCATGCTTATAAAGTGTAGCACGTTTAAATTAATAAAATAATTATTTGTTTATTTTGTATTGTTGATATGAATGCTTGCATGACATTATATAAAGTCAAATGGCCTAAACTCAACCTAGGTCGCGTGAAAACACTTCACCTGCTAACCAACCTGCGAAAGCAAAACCAAAACCTTGATGCCAACAGTTAAGCGGCCCAAGTGCGGTCGAATGCTATAACCCGAGGGGCTTGCAAGCGAAAGTCAGACTTCCCTATATAAGCGGCCATAACAAACCCTAGGGGGCTTCCTCAACATGCGCATGACGATTCCCTCAGATAGAGACAAGCACCATTAGTCGATAATGGTCGGAAAACTAGGATCAAACGCACAAAAGCGCTACGTCCCCCCAAGAGGACTGAGCACCAATGGTACCGCACGGACAACAACCTTGACTTCGCCAGAGCCCGATGACTACGGCCATGAAATCCAACTGGCCCCAATGAGGCTTGCCAATAGACATGCGACGGTGTCCCTCACAGGAAAGAGCACCACCCCGTAAAAACCAAAGTGTCGCGACTTCCCCCAACAAGAACGAGCACAACCGGACCCCAACATCCACACTAAGCCCAGTGGCAATGGAGATAACGGTTAGCTAGCAAAAAACGAAGCATCGAAGAAAAGAGTTCAGCACAAACACAAAAACACTAGCGACAATGATCGAAAAGGTCCAGCTGATTTATTAAATGGCCAAAATGTACATCAAAGAACATCCATCCACTTCAAAGATAAAAGTGCCACCTAGGCTTACAACTCGGAGGGACGACTATCCTAAGGTTGAGAGCCACCTGGTGAGTGCGGCAAGGGATCCCCTCCTCTCTCAAAGAAATCCAACAAGTTAGATTGGCGTCGAGCACCGTTGTTCCTCAAGTCGAAGAAGCCAACAGGGAATTCTGGAGCCACTAGGAATGCGATCCTTCTGTAGGGGAGAACGCCATCCCAGAATCTGATGTTCAGTGCATGGCCTGCTTCCTTAGGACTAAACCGGGTCCTTAGCTCCGCCCTAAGTTGAGCGTTCTCGCTCCAAATATCAGCAAGATACTGTTCAGCTCACTGGAGCGCATCCTTGAACAAGGCAATCTGATCTAGAGCTTGGGATTTTCCCTCCGTGAGCTCCTAGGATCTCGCCCTAAGCTCGGATAGCTTGAGGTTGAGGCTAGCAATCCACTCCCAGCTCTGCTGAGTCTCGACAACGGCGGCATTCACCTGACCCTCCATCTCCTTGAGCACACCAGGGTTAACGCACGTTTGGGATAGGCGGGGAGATTTCTGCGTCACGCTAACGTATCAAAACATCCCGCTTGTGCAAGCAAGCCTCCAACAAATGCAACATCGCCTGTGACTACAACTAGTTAGGCAAGGATAATAACAATGAGAATAAGGAGGTACCCCGCTCATACCCTAATGAAAGGTAGCTCCTCTGAGGATGATAGGCCCGAGGGAGGCCTAAGAGAAGAAGCAGATGGAGTTCTCTGGCCCAACAGAGGCACTTCCTGATAGCAGGAAGACACCCGAGAACTTAGAAGCGAGGGGGAGCCACCAGACCCACCGGAACCTCAGATGCATAAGCCTCTGGACAAGGCGCCACGTCAGCCGCCGCCACCTCCACATTATCTTTTGCTCGAACTTCAACCGCTCGGTCGCTGCTGGGACCCTCAACAAAAGCGAGAGGAGGGCTACGTGTGGGCTCTTTAGGCAACAAGAGGATAACAACAAGGACCCCGTACTAGGTCAAAGTCGGCGCACTGATCGGCTTGCCCGGCTCCCGCGCACCAGGCTCACTCGACGCTCCAACAGGAGGAATAGGGGGCTCGCCGTCCTTGGCGGCCCCAAAAATTGGGCCAATTGAAAATAATGGGACAGAGGCCAACCCCCTAGATGACTCGCCAACACTCCGCATCCACTCCGCCATGGTCGTGTCGGAGTCAGAGGAAGAGGAAGTGGACGAAGCTACCCACCGCTTGGTCACCCTCTCAAGGGAATTCAGGATGTATAATGATCCAAGTTTCCTCTTGGGCTAAAGAAGCGACAGGGCAGTTACATCTATCCCCTCCAATGAGGACTCCCACTTAGCCTGCATGAAAGCCCTTGGGGACAGCCAAAAGTCATTCTCACGAAAGGAGTCGGCATGCATCTTAACAAGTTCCGTCAGTGGCCTCGTCAGGTTCTTCTCTCAGTTAGGACATCACTAGCATAAAAAGCCGACACCTTACCCCACTAATTAAAAGGGGCCCAATCGGAGGGGACCGCCAAATAAAAGTACCAGACCTTCCAGCCCTTCATCGAGTCAGGATTTTCCCTACTTATTCGGCAATCCTTGCGGGGGGAGAGAGAAATCCAGTCCGTTTCCTAACTAAACCGAAAGACCACTTTCATAGTCATGGCATCCAAAGATTGCCCATGGTGGCAGAAAAAGATGCACAGGGAAACCAAATATGAAACGGCGTTGGAATGAAGCCACGCGATTAGAATGTCCAAAGACAACAAGACCTCATACAACTCTAGCACGAATGGGATACGAAGGCCACTCCTAAGATGAGCCCCGTAGAAGGTAATGAACCCAAGTCGGGGAGAACAAGTCCTGTCGTCATCGGCTGGCAGCATATACATGATGGCGCTTAGGATGTGGTAGCAGTAGAGCAAAGACTCAACGTCATCAAAAGTGAGAACAGACGAGATCGCATCGACACTCAAGGGGGCCATGGAAAGTAAAAGGGGAAACCGGAGCTGAGTGATTCGGATCAAGAAAGAAAAGTGCGGGAAGTGGGGAAGGCTAGGATTTTAATTAGCCAACGCCTTGTCCCCTAGCAACATCATTTAAGGATGCCGAGGGGGCATGTCCCATAATAGCTGTGACACATGCCCGCACTAAGGAATGTTGAGGCGCTTCAATCGCGTAGCACCAGTAATGATGGTTTGACGCTACGCCTCCTCGCGTAGACAATCAACACCTGACGGCCCTAGATCAAGGAGCCAACAGCGAGGCACGAGTTTCAAGGCCCCAACACTCCACTCTCCAAGGCCGCAAGCTAGTGGCGTGCGACCCTAGTGGGCTTGAGGATGGTTCGAGCAGCTCATATCCCAATTGACCATTCAGGATGAACCACCGCGAGTCGGATCGCCAGAAAACTGAGTTGTTAGTGGTCTAAGTTGTCAAGATCGTCAGGAGTGAAACAACATTCAAGCGCTACAACTATTCACATTATGAAAGAATATTGGAGCCATGTAATGGGAAGGCAAATAATACTCGGATAGTTCCATTCATTAATTCCTTTTACAAAGTACAAGCTTATAGCAACAGACATACAACTCAAAAGGAAATAAAAATACATGGATCAGCGACCCAACAGTGGTAAATCGACTGGCCCTTGCCGAGAAGGCCCCAAAGGGAAGCTCATGCGCTAGCACCGCAGAACCACCCACGATATCAATGGATGCAGCAGATGAGCCCTTCCCAACGGGTAAGAAACGACCCCCTCTCAAGAAGCCTATCGCCAAGCAGTTCCCGAGATTAGCAGCGGCAGTGAAGGAAACAAGGACATCCCTCCTTTAGACCGATACCGGAGTGTACTACTCAACGTCGGCAAAAAGAGAGGGGACAGCTGCTTGAACCTAGGCCTACACTCATCCAGTGTGAGTTCAGGCCTAGGCTGGACGAAAAAGAGGGGAATCAAGGTGGTTTCCCATGCAAAAGAGATAAACCAAGACAAGCTTCAAAGGCATCCTCGGCTTCAAATATCGGAGAAAAACTTCCTCCAACTCCAGCCAGTGGCAGCATAGGCTCCATGCCAGCCCCAAACTCTCACACCACGTGGTTGGTGAAGACAATTTGAGGTGCGAGGTTTAGGGAGCCCCTCCATTTATGGCCATGGAGAAGATCGGCGAGCATTAAATCGAGAAGATGATGGCGTCAAAAAATTGTCAAGTTCAAAGGATCGGCCCAAATCTCGCCGGAGGCAACGAATCGAATCCTACCTCACCGTGCAGCGAATCAGCAGAGCGCCTGAGAACGGAGCGCTTGAGCAGATCTGCAGCTAGTGTCCCATCAATGAGCATGCCGGAGTCCACGAGTCGGGCCTCCTGGCATGGGGGGCTAGTGATGAGTCGAGTAAACCCTGAGTTAGCCCAGAACCCAGCAGATGTTCACTCAAGGTCGTGGATGCATGATGTGGTAGGAGAAAAGCCCAAATGCCAGCAGCCCATCACGTAGATGAATGGATCAAAGGCCCAAGCAGTGATACGAAGGGCCAAGGCAGATCGACCCGGAGCTGTTCAACAAGGAGCAAGCGATTAAGGTTGCCCATCACCGTGCCCGTGGTTGCCCCTCCTGCACAGCCGCCAACACCCTAACAACACAATGCACGCAGAACTTGCCATAACGCAGCCACGATAGCTGCCCTAACAACTCAGCAAATATTTCTAAAATATTGCCCATGATTACGCATCATCCCTAGATGGCAGTTACGGCTCAGCGAATCTCCCTGAAAGGCAATTGACATACAGCGACCTCCAACATCATCCTGAAAAAGGAAAGAATGTACCCTAACAGCCACGGTTGCCATTCTCACCGCATACGATCACTGAAACAACTCAACGGATCTATTAAAACAATCGACGATCAACTGCAAGGCCCAAGGGAGGCTACACCGGCTCCAATCCTACAAAGACCCCTTCACCCCAGCAAGAAGAGAACCGAGCAATCTTTACCTTCAAGCACCCCAGAAAGATCAAAGAAGTTCTCTTTCTCTCAAGCCACTCAGCCCATAAGCGCATACCTACTAAAAAGCCGTTTCCCATTAAATGCATTCCTCGAAACCTAGTCCTCCAATCCACACTCAATCCCCCCTCTTTCATGCATCAACACATTCTTTGCATCCTCCATCTTTTGCTCTATCATAGAAAGATTTCTGATTTGAGCGTCGGAGGATATATTAGAGAGTGAGTCCCGCCATCCTCTAATCTCTCGTTGATCTGTTGTAGTATATAGGATCCAGATTATCAAGAATGGAGACCGAACCAACCTCAATTCAACACTCCGGGAGAGACCGTGCGGCTCCCTAATCCGTACAATAATTCGGATCCAATGACGCATCACCTACCAAGAAAATGTAATGGCTATTTATGAAGTAATTTGAATCTAGGTGTCAAGTTAAGTGAGTAAATATATAGGAGGTTGAAAGTGTTTTGAGAAAATAACTACTACTCATCATATGCTCCTAATCATTCAGATTGAGTTCAGCTCTCACCCAACTTTGTCGTGTGTTCTCAAACTTCAGCCCTATATTTTCTTTCCCCCTAACGATTCAAAGCCCATGCGGCACTTTTGGTCAATTAACGATTCACTCCCTTCATGAGGACAAGAAGGGTTGAAGAGGTGCAATAAGTCAAGGGGAAGTATGTTGGAGATGAAAAGGATGTTGAAGTTCAAGCAGTTTTAAAATTAAATGGTGAGGAATAGATTTGATTGGAGTTTCCATCTATGACGTGGAATTGTTATAACCCACTCATACAAGGATGGAAAGTCTCAATAAACTCAACCATTCTCAGAAAACATATTTGCAACCTCTAGATGAATCCAAGTTGTTCAATACAAAAAAGGATACAGCTTCACGCTGGCCTCTCCAAATCCAAATATTATACACCTAAGTCTGACCAGAAATAAATTGCACTGCTAGCAATTGCACCTAACAACTTCTCTGCTTGAATACGAGAGGAACATGGAAATTTTGATTTCTGACCTAAAACTCCAAAACCCCATCCAGTCGACAAGAGGTATGCTTAAGAAACGCTCAGGTAAATTTTCCAAGATGTTAAAGATAAGGTTTGTACGATGCACCTGAAGAAGAGGCATGAAGTTGTTTTGCACGATCATTGCAGCTACCTAACAATGCAGGAGGTAAGCCTTCTTCCTTCTCAATCACACGATCCTCCTCTTCGATTGCCTCAAACACACTAGCTCTAAGCTCAGCCTGCCAGGATCACCAAAACATTATCCAAGCATTCAACATGCATTAAACATCAACATTAACAGGAACAACAGCGAGCAGAGATAAGCAAGAGCATGTTAAATGCAGCTACAACGTTTTCCATGGTTTTTAAAAGTTATAGAGAAGGAGGGGAGTTCCTAAAAAATGAATCCATTTACCCGTATTATATGAAAGATCTAACATGCAGTGAATAATTAGTAAAGAAAGCTGTGGAAGGAATGTAGACTAGTAAAATTTCAAAGACAGCAGCATAGTAAATGAGAAATAAACACATTCCGTGCATGGGCCTATCCCTCACCAAATCTAACTCTAAATCTGTTGAGTTTTAGATTATTTCTAAATTTGTTCAATCACAATGTCCCCGCAAGACGACAGAAATGCATCCCACTCCGCCAACCCCAAAAAAAAAGCCAAAAAAAAAAAAAACCACGAGAAGCCCCGAAACCATAGTTGAGAGTACAGATACAATCACAAGCCATTAGCTGCATTGTGTAAGTGCTTGCATGATGTAACACGATATAATGCATGCATTTAAGCTACATTCCCACAAGTACAAACATACACGACTTCAAACAGACATATGCCAAAAGAGAGAGGAAAATTCAAAACTATAAGGAATTAAACTTCATAATGATCTATAAATATCCCAATTCGATGACATCAAAACCCTAACCAAAACTGGTAAGCCGTGTGCATACATTCACGGCTTCAAACCGACATACGCCACAAGAGAAGGGAAAATTCAAAACTATAGGGAATTAAACTTCACGATTGATCAATAAATATCCCGATTCGATAATATCAAAACCCTAACCAAAACTGGTAAGCACGCACTCGCAACACAAATTTTATCTAGTTTCTGACCACATTTTAATTTTCGAGGGATGCGCGTGAATATGAGCATTAGCTCATATTACTTGGGAAATTAAAACTTAAGAGAGAGGAGTAGTAGAAGGTAACAGAATTAACTCGGATCTTGGCAAGAACGCCTTTCTTTTCAAGGGTGCGAGTGACGAGGGTTTTCAGGTCCATCATTTCTCTCGTGTAATCGTCCATTTTCGATGGAGTTCTACTTCTTCTCTGTCCTGTGTCTTCTCCTCCGCACCGGGTGCGATTACCTTCTCTACTTTGCCTCCAGTGAGAGACCAGGAAAGACCCAGAAAGAGAGAGAGAGAGAGAGAGCAAACCACAAAGGAAGCGCGAAGCCACGTGAGTATCTGTATCCGTAGATTTCTCAGTGTTTGATACCGCGAGAACAAAATACGCGCATAATTGATACGGTAAAAATAAATTTTAAAATTTTTATCAACCCTCAACAAACTGTCAAAATT
>JAODPA010051136.1:0-11560 GCA_025585075.1 Nepenthes mirabilis | reverse complement strand
AATAAACAATTTTATGTATCGACTCAATTTAAATTATGATTGCTCAGAATCATACTTTTGACTACCTGATTTATTCTGACTTAGGTGTTTTAAACTTTTATATGATCGATCATGTTTGACACAAATTTGATTTTAACTAATTCTATTCCAAACATTTTACATATTTTAGTTTTTAAATTAAAGATTTTGATGATCATTGCTTTATTCCTACAAAAAAGGGTTAAATCTTCTCACAGAATGATGGTTGGCTATCAGGGAATACGGTAAACATCCAACCTGCAACTTATCAGCTGCTGGTTGAGGATGAGTCGCAGTCGCACATACCAGTTTTGCGTGCCTTGCAGTTTCGAGCTTTATTATTTATTCATTAGCAACTTTCATAACATTGAAATCATATATTTCTCACTTTCATGCCGGCCTAACATATGTATTTAAGAGAGAGATTAATTAGTACAGGGAGAGAGAGAGAGTGTAACTCATTTCCCTGTTTTTTATTTCTTCCTCTCTTCCTCTACCGTCAAGGCCTGCTTCCTGCCCAAAGGCACAAGCCTCAAATTTCTGCAGCAATCGACCTCTTGAAATTTCAAAACAACATATTTCTTTCATTCTCTCTCTCAACACTGGCGCAAACCTGAGGAATTGAAATCTCAGATCACACAATTTGCAACTTTTTCTTCTTTTTGGGTTCCAAAAGAAATAAACGCAGCTTTTAAGATCCGAAAGGGGATAGATCTGTTTGAATTCTTGAATTTTTGTATCTGGGTCTCTTTGTATCGTGATGGGTTGGAGGTATAAGGCTGGTCTATTCCTCATAGCAGCTGTTGTTATCATCTGGGTGTCCTCTGCTGAAGTTACCCAGGTTTGCTTTAGGTTTTCAGTATCGTTTTTGCCGTTCAATTATTATAAATTCGATGCTGATTACGTTTGTATTTCTCTTTTGCTTTATTTCCCCTGAATGAGTTATTCTGCATTTATTTTTTTGGGAAAAAAATCATATGTAGTTTAATCAATTCAGGTTTTTGTGCTAAGAACTTGATCTTTGTTCGAACAATTGGTAAAATTTGTAGTTTATTATTTTTTTTCCCGTGGCGCAATGTCAGTCGTTTCGCATTGGATATTTTTCCTCCTTTTCGCATTTTCCTCCTGATATTCTTGGGCAGGCGTTTCTTGCTGTGGGTATAATTTTCTGATCTAAATTGAAATATTTTTTTGATATCCGAATTTAAAGAATGCACTCCCTGTCAACCCTGAAAGCAGGAAGTTTATCTAGAGAATGCTTGATAGCTGATTCCTTGCGTTCATACGAAACTAATCCTTGCGATGAAGCTTAATTAAGTTAAACATATATTTTTGTGATCAACATTTAGCTCAAAGACTTCCAAAGCTTGTGCCAGACAGTGCAATGGATTGGCACACATATTTGGTGGATCATCCAGCCGGAAAAGGCCATCTTAGATTTGCAAATAACCCTTGGATTGATTAGCTTAAATAATGTAAAACCATGGTTTAGGTGTTTGTTTTTCAAGAATGAGTTTTGCACTATTCTTTGTTTGCGTTGCAATTATCCTCTTAGGAAAGGCGGTAATAATGGAATCTAAGAACGTAATTGCATGTTAGTTTCTTGTTGGGGGCATCTTTCTTTTGTGATTGAATTGAAAGGGGCATAGGATAGTATTTTATTTTATTTTATTTGGAAGAAGAGATTAAGGCTATGTTTGAATCAAAATGACTTGTCATTCTTGTTCCTTTAATCCCATTCCTCTGATTAAACAGAATGCAGATCATGATGCTTGGACTTGAGTACAAGTCTTGGAGAAAGACCTCTGCTTCGAGTCATGTTAGAATCAGGATGAAGTAGGGGTTATGGGTTGGGGGATTGACTATCCATGTTGTTTAGCACACTCATTTGTGGCACCCATCAAACCAAAAAAAAAAAAGAAAAAAGAAAAAAATGTTGCTTTAATTTATCATTCTTTTCCACTACTTTAAAGCATCCAAGTGTTTTGCTGATATCAAGAGCAACGATATTCAATGAGTTTAAGTGGCTACACTACTATGAATTTTCATAATAGGGAAAACCGTTGTAGTTACTTAATTGCCACGTGCATCATGCGTTGGTTTGAAGCATGAATGAAAATACCGGTATTAGTATCTGTTGTAACTATATTGGTATGGCTCTATCAGGAGATAATTATCAGTATCGGATTATTTGCGGGAAATGTTTTTTGAATCAAAACTTGGTAGGAAAATATTAGATAAATTGATCGATATTTTAAATATTAGTCAATATATCGTTATATATTATCGATACGTTAACAGATCGTGATTTTATTGCGGTATCGAATCCATGATAATGGCATATACCAAACAATTCCATGGTTGGAAGTTCATAAGGACTTCTTGCCAATTAGTTGTGCTTCCTCTGCCTACTATTCATGATGGACTTATATGGGGTGGTTTGAGGACTTGAGTGCAGTTTTGGCTTGGCCGCTCCTAGAGACTCCATCTGCTGGTTCCTAGCTTTAAACCTTAATTGTAATAAGAACAAAGATTGTATTTAAGAGTTGGTATCTGACCCCTTAGGGGTATGGTCCTTAAGGTTGTTTGGTTTGCTATGCTGCAGATGTATGCCTCACACTGAACTCGTAACAGAAATGCCTGTTAAAATATTCATAGTACTGTAGGATTCTCTAGTAACTGAAAGAGGAGCCAAAATTCTGGATGATAAAGTTGAATGGAATCCCTTACTTTCAACTCATCTAGATGGTATGCACTTTGCATGTGATTTATATTTGCAAGAGATTGAGCTACTGTACTTACTTACCTTTAACCCTAGGAGAAGATTGCTTTTCTTAACTACGAGGGAAGTGTCTATTTTATCAAAACCTTGCATGTGTAGACATTTATGGAGATATAAAAACATAAATAAGTTACCGTACTTGACCATGTAAGTTCCCTTAACTTAAAAAAATTGTCTTAATCTCTGAAGTATAGTCTGTACTTAAATCTGTTTTCTTCTCCTTAGTCAGTACAAATCATTTGCTCACAAATGGCTTCATCCATCCTTTTTGTACTAAGAACAATTGCATTTTTTACAAACATTTGGATAAGATTTAGATCTTTCTCTTATACTTGCGAGGGAGTTCATTAGAGGGGAACATTGCCAAATTGATTTTCCAGAAAGGGTGAAAGCGTTTAAGTATCTCAAGAAAAATGATGAGATGGAAAAGGTTTAGTCCTTGGTAAAGTTGCCGAACTATCTTTTTTAGATTCAATTGAAGGCAGGATGAATTTTCCCCTTCCCTGGTTCTTTTCATAGTTTTTGATGATTATTCAGTAATTTGTGTATTTATTAGCCTACTACTCCCACTGCATAGCCCATGCTGGAACATCAGTCCCGCATCTTGAGCAAAATCCTGCAAAGTTTTTTTAACTATTTTTGGTAAATAAATGCTGCAACGGTTGATACTGCATAGTTCTCATTAGTACAATAGGTTTTTGAGTTGAAGATAATAACACCAATTTTTGTTTAGGGAATCAATCCTATGGTTTTTTAATTCATGTATGAGTTATTGCAGTAACAAGTGATTTTTTTATCATATTGATTGGTGTAATGAATGACACATATCTGTGGTGTGTCTTCTTTGACCAATACCTACTCAACAGGGCATATTTACTGACTACAAGCAGCCATTTGCTATAACGTATCTTGGAGCTTCTCTTCTGGTAGTTTACCTCCCAATAGCCTTCATTAAGGATTGGTTTTGTGATAAACTGAAAATTTGTTCTTCTAAAAGTAGCACAAATGCAAAAATGGAGAATGACCCTTCTGGTAAACTTGATTCTCCTCTAAAATACACTGGGGATCAGAAAATCTGTGAAGTGCAACTTGAAGGGGATTTTACAAGAAGGGACAGTGAGATAGACCTTTCTTCAGAAGAGTCAAAGCCACTGTTTATAAATTGTGAGGAGGATGCAGATCTGAAGAAACAGGGCAAGCAACTCACAACTAGGGAAATTATTACCTATGGATTTTACATTGCTCCTCTCTGGTTTATTACGGAGGTAACCGACTGTATTTATTATTTTCATCAATTTTTGGAATCATTATTTTTACTTGTAGGATTTATTGAAACTCTGTGATTCATTTCATCATCGATCCTCTGTATAAAACTTTGTTGTTTGTCCTGCAAATTCTTATTTGAAAGCAAGGATCCAGCTTTTGATGTTAATCTCATGACTGCAGGCGATGAGCCTGCTGAAACAGATATCTTTTGCCTTTTCAAAGTTAAAGATCATAATTGCCTCCTCCATGGGAAGCATTAATTTTGTTCCTTTCATTCATTAATAATGCATAGTGCTATGTCAGGTTTAAATTGAAAATTCAATATTTGTATTTACCATGCTATATGAACCCATTAGTGGATTTGAATGCTCTTCGAGGTTAATGCACCTCTGCAAACAATGCTTCAATTTTGTAAAAGATTTTTCAGATTTTCTCACCATGGCTTGGATTTATCCTGCTGTTGCTTTTTTCATCAAAAGCAGTATTGTTCATATGATGCTTAAACCCCATTCTCTGCTCCTTTCTTCCCCAGCTAGCTGTGGTTTTTTTAATGCTCTTTCTTTTTTAGGAAAAAAATTCTATTTTCGTTAATTTGCTTCTTTCTTTCTTTTTTTTCCGCTGTGCTGAATCAATGGATAGCAGTATCAGTATGCGACATGCATTTTTCTTCTTCATGCATATTTTGTGTCATGATTTATGTCAAATCTTTTCATGTTCATTTTAATGATGTGTTATAGCGCAATCTCTTTTTAGTTTGCATAATCTCTTTTCAATGTGTTTTCTGTAGGGTGATTTTTATTAGCATATCTTCCTTCATAGTGAAGGATGCTTCTTAAAAAAATTGTCCTCCCTTCTCATATCATATGTGAATACTCATGGTGGATTCCTTTGTTATTGCAGTATCTATCAAATGCTGCACTCGCTCGTACTAGTGTTGCAAGTACAACAGTATTGTCCTCAACTTCGGGACTTTTTACTCTTTCCATTGGTGTGCTTCTAGGCCAAGATTCTCTGAATATGGCAAAGGTGGTTGCAGTCTTTGTCAGCATGGCTGGTGTTGTCATGACAACTCTGGGGAAAACATGGGCTACAGATGAGTCCCAACTAAGTGCTTCAAGGTGAATCTCTCAATTCTTTGGTTATTATGAATGAGGATAAGTAGATCAAAATTTTAAAAATCCTGTGTTGCTGAAGCGATCTGTGCTTCTACACCTGACAAATTCCCTCCTTTCAATGGGAAAGGAAATTTATGTTTTCCTTTCTTGATTTATCTGTGGATGTATGCCCGCCACCTTGAAAACCCGTCTTCCGGACTTAGAGACTGGAGCAAGTTTTTTGTTTGCCTTCTTTTTCAATTTGTTATTTGCTTAAATAGTAGAAATCATATATGCAAATATCGGTCAATATTGTAAATTTTAGCCGATATGTATCGGTACAGGGGACATTTTCCGATACTGTGATAATATCACGACATGTTGTCTATTAGCAATATATCGACTTATATTTAAAATATTAGCTGATATGGCCGATATTTTGCCAATATATCAATCAATACAACTCTATTAGCTTATAATTTTCAGAAAATTATTTCTTATTAGTTTACGATTCTCAAAATTTTTTTCCTTTATGATATATACAATACAGATAAATATTATTGATATGTCCAACACTAATATGGTCGTAATCGATACCAATACCGATATTATTATGCATGAACTAGAAATGTTTATCCAAACAATTTATCGATTTGTGAATGTCACTTCTCCGGCTTTCTTCTGATATTCATGTTCTGGTTAAAAGAAATTATTTCTCTTACAGCAACGGGAAGCGCTCGCTTGTTGGGGATCTTTTTGGCCTTCTCTCTGCGATGACATATGGGCTATTTACCGGTTTGAAGCTGCCTCTGATACTCAATTTTTTTACGTAATTTTTTACATATATATATTGTGGTATTTGATGATCATTTCCAATGTATTAATGATGGTCCAGTGCTTCTCAAAAAGCTTTGTGGTGAGGAAGGAGAAAGGGTGGATGTGCAGAAGTTGTTTGGATATATTGGGTTGTTTACTCTAGTAGCACTCTGGTGGCTTGGTAAGAGCTCTCTACTTATCTTCTGCATTAAAGGTCAGACCGTAAAGAGTTTAAAGAAATTTGTTCAGTTTATCTGTTTGTCTTGTAAGGTTTATTGGATTTTTTTACAGTTACTAAGCTGTTCTCTCAAAGTTAAATATGCTTCGAGATTTCTACAATTTTTAATTCTCTGATTACCAAAATAATAAAATTTAGATTACTTGATTTTTCCCACTTTCAAGTATATTTGGATAAATGAAAATTTGAAAGAAAATAAAAAATCTAAAAAAATGATATTTTTTATGTTTGGATTGGATGAAATATTTAAGGGAAAAAATGCATGGAAAATTTGTGAAAATATTGGTATTTTATTGAAAATAAATTTCCCTTTAAAATCAGGTAGAAAATCAAAACAAATGGAAGGAAAAAAAAATTCAAATTTTCATATTGAAGGCAGATATTCTCCTTCTCTTTGATTTTTCTTTGATAACTAAATAACAAAATGCTTTTTTTGAAAATTTTATTTTCTTTTCACTATGAATTTTCATAATATCCAAACAAAAAAAGAAAATATTTTTAAAATTTTTTTCTCACTATTTTTCTTTAATTCATACTCTTTTTTTTTTTTAATTCAAACGAACCCTTAATAATAGCTTTATCTCCCCCACCCTTAGTTTTCTCTGTAAAGCTTCTTGTTCAGTTGAATGAGTACATTCCTGCTGTTTTCAGTATGGCCGCTCACTTCATTAGGAATTGAACCAAAATTCACGATCCCGCACTCGGCTAAGATAGATGAAGTTGTTCTTGCCAATGGCTTAATCGGAAGTGTCCTCTCCGACTACTTCTGGTACTTATTCGTACCTATAAATGCTTCATTGTTCAATTCATCGTCACCCAAATTCTGTCTACATAAACTCTTGCTTCCCTAGGGCATTGTGTGTTGTTTGGACGACTCCGCTAGTTGCTACACTGGGCATGTCCCTCACTATCCCACTCGCTATGCTGGCCGATATGGTGATTCACGGCCGTCACTATTCAGCAGTCTACATTCTTGGATCTGTTCAGGTGATGATATTCTGCTTTGATGCAAAGTAGTTTTCCTATGCCACGCATAGCCTTTTCTATGAAGAAAATGGAATTTTTTAGCATATTTCATGTAGGATTCAAATCAAAAATGTTGAATCAAACCTACTTTGCATGGAAATTTTGGGGGTATAATACTTAATTGAGTACAACCTAATTTTATGTTGGCATTATGAATCTATGTCCAACACAAATTTGTCCTCATTAAATTCAAGCCTTCTTCAAAGTCAAGAGCTTGCCCTCATGGTGAGGGTAGCTTCTCACTGTTATTGAGCCCCCAAAAAGAATAAAAGAAGGAAAAAAAAAACACTTTCTTTTTGGATATTTTCCTCATGCTTATGATTCTTTTTTGGGAGGGTTTACAAGGCTAAAAATCCAGCAAGTGGAGGGGTGAGAGTCAAATCCCCGTCAAGCACAGAATCGTGGGGATTAAGTGACAACTATGTTATTATTTCTTTCGTCTTCATATCAGATTGTTTGAGCTCAAAAAATTATTGGGGAAAGAAAAAAAAGATGAGGAATTTTTTGTCGAAAAATAGCTGTACTGTAATCTCCTTTTTCTATCAATCATCTCTTCAGATTTACTAGGATTCAAATAGTCCCCTGGGATTAGTATCCTTAGTAGCCTCTTTGGATCGATGGGAGCTTATAGCCTTTTTGAGTAATTTCTTTCCAAGAAGCGATGTAGAAAATCACTTTTCACATCAATAACTGCATCAATTTCCTATAATGGAGCTTTAGACAAACGAAAAGTTGAAGCTGAATTAGCGAAAAGCCAAAGCAAAAGGTATTCTGAGAAAGAAATCACATCCAGCTCAAACTTCGAACTCCTAGGGCAGAGAAGTCGCCTCAAAAAGCCACGCCAAACCATTACTAGCATGAATTGGAGGATGATATTGTATGATATAGAATTTATACACGGACACTCGGATTCTTAATTCAGTTTTTGCCAATGTTAAGAACAGGGAATCCAATTCACACATTGCTTTCAATCTTTTTGAGGTGTAACTATTGCATAGTTCGATTTCATATTAACTCTCTTCATGATTGTTGCAGGTATTTGCTGGATTTGTGATAGCAAATCTTGCGGATTGGTTCTCCAACAAACTGGGTTTATAGCATAAATTCAATATATACCACAGCAGTTAGATATTTTTCTATTCTTTGTTGGGTTATTCTTTCTCGAGCAAGGGATGTTTGCCCTTTAAAATGATATTGGCTGGAATGCATAGAAAAGATGTGATCTGTGATCTTCATGCACTGGTCAATTGTGCAAAAGTTGAATACTGCATATAGTCATAATTGTCATTTGGTTAGGCCTAAAAAAAGGGAAAAATGAAGTTATTTTCTCAGAAATTTAAACAACGGAGCCAGAAAGAGTTTTGTTTGAATATGTTCTGGATTGGTGATGTGTCCTGTTTTGTGCTATTTATGAGTTTCTGAAATAGTATATTATTTAAGGAATAATTGGACTGCAGCTGTTCAAACGAGGTTACTCATCCTTGATTCAGCTGAAATGAATTGAGCTTTGGGAAACTGCAGCAATTTAAATAAAATTCATCATGCCTAATTCAGCTTAAATGGTTTAAGCTTTCTAAAGTGTTTAAAAAAAAATGTGCAGGAAGGCTTATTCTAGTTTCAAATGAACCTTGATTTTCTTTAAAAGCAAAAATGAGGGATAACGGGAGAAAAAAACTAAGAATACATGTACCCTTTTTTTTTTTTTTCAAAATGAAATTACAAATTGGATTTTTATACATAAAAATTGGATATGGAGTCTTGTTTGGCTTTGGCAAAAAATAAGGGAGTATTCCAAAACGAATTATATCTTCGTGGGACTTATGTTTCACCACCACAATGACATATAATGGCAACCACCGATTGGTATCGCCATTACTAACACTATTGATATCAACCCACAACCACACGATGGTATACCATCTGCTCCGTCACCCGTCCTTTCGGAGTCTCCTAGTCACCTTTCTCCCACTACCACCATCCCTACTGGTTGTCTCCGTCCTTCGCCCCTCCTTCCCTCGGAACTGCTGTGAAGCTGTTGAAATAGAGGTGGTGTTGCTTGCGCGGAGAAGAGAATTATGCATCAGTAAGTGTAAAATTTCAATGATGAAAAAAAAAAGTATTTAAATTATATAACAACTTCTACCTTACAGTAAGAACTCCTATAACAAACTTAAAAAAGCGATTAAGTTGAGATTTCAGTGCTTTCCAGATCGAAAAAGAGTAAGATTTAATGACATCGCTAACATCGAAATAGTAGTGCTGGTTTGAGTTGGACGTGGAGGCTGTCTCATTGCTGACCTGAAGATGAACAGATGCACCCATCTCTCTCCTTATCGACTCAAGAGACTCTAAATCTACAGGTTTGCCCCACATGTCTTTCACATATATAGCACAGATTGCCAGCTCTCCTTGCATTTCGACGTCTGCTCGAACAATGGCAAGGCTGTTCTCTCGGAGTACCCTTGTTATATGAGAAAGTAATCCCATGTGACTGTTTGCGCATATCTCTAATTTGACTCCCTGAGAGAGCCAAAAAAGAAACAAAGTTTTTAGTAGTTTAGCGGTGATCAAAGCACGTCAGAACCAGTGGATTATTTTTTAATTACCTCGCAAGCCCTTCTCTTTATAGCTGCCTCCAAGCATTTGATGACTCTGTTCTGCTCACTCTCTGTTTTCAAGGTGTGCCCATCTACATTCCGTATGAAGTACTCCTGTTTATTAGGAAAAAAAAGTTGCCGATTAATATAAATATAAAAGAATCGCTGTAATTTTCGTCATCGATTTGGCTGGCCAATATTTTATGAGCAACGATACATTGATTCACTACGGATTCCGTATGACAGAGACATTTCTTATATATATTCATACCATCAACATACTTGCAGAGTTTGTAGCCCTAAATTGCAGTAAGAAAAGTAGCAGTAGTAGATGATCATTCGTTTGAATTTAGTTTAATTACGTACCTGAAATGCAGAGCCTTCAGATGAGCGTATGAAACCGTGGAAAATCAGGCACTCCAAGTCCATGAGCGTGCAGATTGTATCGAAGAGAAGCCTAGGCCGATCCTTGCAATCCACAGTAACTACTGAATATCCCTTCTCGTCGCAGCTCTCAATCGAAACAATGGATTTACTCCGTTCCTCACCAGGCAGCCGGGAGTCGTAGTCCCTCGAAGAGAGCATAAGCTGGTGCAGGCGGCGTTCCACATTTGTCTGCATTCCTTGCCTTTCAGGAATGCCCGCAATCTTCACCGCCTGCTTTGTCATCTCGGTTGGTGTGGCGGTCGCCCTAAGCACCGCTGTGAGCTGCTCTTCAATGGCGGCAAGGTGGTGGGGGTCATCAATCGGCTCATGAGATGACCCATCAGAAATGCGTGCGACGCAGGCCAGGCGATCATTATGACTCCATGCGTGAGCTTCAACAACATCGCAATGGTGGTCGGCCAGAACGGCGGATATCTCAGAGAAAAGACCCGGCCTATCAGCTGCCGTAATTTCCAGGGCTGTGCATTCTTCTATTGACGGTGGTTCGGCAGATCCCGAGGTGGTGGTACTCTTCGCAGCTATGGCCTGCATGCTCTGTTTTTATCAGTATGTACTTTCTTTGATTAAATCGAACTGATTCTATTGAATATAATGGGCATGGAGCCTGGGTTTCATCAAAATTTTCTCACGATTGATTAATTGTAGTATTTTCGAAATTGATTCCCTTACCAGCTGAACACGGCGGGCACAATGGTCTTCAAGCTTGTTGCCGTGTATGTCTGCAACATGGAAAACTGCAGATTTACAGAAGGGTCAGTATATTAAATAAGCTAAATCTTAGAAAACAGATAACTAATCAAGATTGTTTCACAATAGGATGACCATCATACCATCCATGAACCAGTCAGTATCAGAGGAAATGTAGCCCTTTATTATTGTGAGATTAAACTCCGCAAAGGCTTGCACTACCTCTATCAGTATATCTTGTCTGTTCACTCTATTTATCTGCAGATATCATATTTAAAAAGCACATTTTTTCAGCCACAGTGAAAGGAAAAAAAAGCAGCAGCTATAGCATACCTTAAAAATGGTACAATCTTCCGAGCTTTTATTGTCGACACTAACAATCAAACTGCATGTTAATTAAAATATCAAAAAATTAGTTGAATGAAGAATTTGAATATCAGTAAGTATAGCATAAGAAAATGACGTAGAGATTGCTCTTGTTATATCAATAGAAACTTGTATAGTATTACACGACTAAGAGGATCGGAGACAAGAACTTACGTAGGTCCATTAATCCTCTCCGCAAGATTAGCAAAGCCGGGATCAAAGT
>JAODPA010051125.1:0-11560 GCA_025585075.1 Nepenthes mirabilis | reverse complement strand
TTGATTTGGAGTTTTGGCTCAAGATTTAAGTATAATTTCATCCGAAAGCTTTGTATAAAAACCCTAGAGCAAAATTTGGGAATTTAAGTTTGGAAACTTGAGATTTTGAGATGTAAGTGTTAATTGGTCCTTTGTCAAAGTTTATTAGATGCTTCGTATTTGAAAACTTTGAATGGAATTGTATGACTGAATTTGGAAACCCTGTAAAATTATCTGAACGACTGATTATATGATTCATAGATGATTAAGTTTGACTAAGAAATTATGAGTGAGAATTCCTTCAGTTAAGGAATTTCAGATTAGTATTTCAGTTAAGTGTTTTCAGTTAAGTAAATTAATAAGAAATTGGACCGAGGACTATTATTTAGTCAGATAAGGTTTTCTAGCATACCTTAGAACGTTACGGTGGTAATTTATGATAACTCTGACCATGGAGTGATATGTGGCCCACCCGTTCTCGAGATGTAATCAGAGGATAGATACTATCGAACCATCGAGCTTTTGAACTATGGATGTAATGAGATGAAAATAAATGACTATCAAACCATCGCCTTTGATTGTGTGGATTGAACACAATCTATCTTCGATTATTCACCTCCTCGGTTCGTAGGGTCTACTAGTTGGGTCTTTAGAATAACGAACTAGGATTTTAAGGAACAAGTAAGATTTGGAACTGTCTTATGAATTTTGACATGTTTTGGGATCGAATTATGCTTCCTTCCTGTTTCCATAGACGCCTTGTTCTCCAAAAATTATCATGGTTTCTGTTTTACTGTATTTATATTCTGTATAACAGCATTTCATTTGCATGTTTTATGGTACACTGCTGGGCTTTGACTTACTCTTCTATTTTTTCCCTTCAAATGAGACCATAAAGTTGCTATCTAATGAGAAAGAGTAAAGAAAGATTAGCTAAGGAAGTCTTAAGAAGATCTGAAGCCTTTCGAAGAATCTTTTGGAGTTTTGGCTATTATGAATGTAAATGCCATGATTTGTGAAAGGAAATCTATATATAAATAGTTATGTTTTGTTGGAGTAATGTATTAATTTTGCTTCTGCAAGATTAATTTATGGTTATAGTTGCTTCCGTACTCTTTTGATGTTTTGACTTGTTTTGGTCCTAGATGGTATCTCTTTTTAGATTCAATACAATATTAGGAGTATTGTGTTGGAGCCATGGATGATATGAAAATCTGTGGTCCTGTGTATGTATATTGTAGGATAAATGGTGAAATCTGTTTAGTTGTGTGTTTGATTCAGGTTAATTTATACATGTTGTAATTTTAGTTTCAATCCAATTGTAGAGAAAACTCTATCAAAATTTTTATAAATTCTATGAATATTAATTTTGTCTATATATTGATGGAAAGTCTTTAAAGGATAAGGATCTGTTCTGTCATAGTTGATATCAGAGAATTAATATGCCTTAGGTTTGATCTGAATCGTATGCGGAAGCTTAAAATCCATTAAAATTTGGCCGAAATAGGTAGATCAATATCCTAGTTTGCATAAGCTAGATTAGAATTCAGTTGAAACTTAGTGTTTAAGCTAGTTAAAACTGAATGTAGGACTAGGCTGATTGACTTGGGTTTGAGGATTCAGGTTAAATTGTTTCATGTTTTGGCGAGATGAAATAGTTAGGATTAGAGGGATTATTTAAGTTTTGGCCTTAAGGATTTAATTTTGAGATGCATCGATCCTAACCCCTCCCTCTAATCTTATTATTTGAAATTAATAATCTTGTGATGTTTGTGGTTATAGGAAATAACATGACTTCTAGATAAGGGCCTTTCTTAGGGTGTTGGTCGACTGCAAGTATGAGGAGAAGAAATTGAAGGAACCTTAAGACTTAAAATTTGATTGGTGCTGATTTGGTGTTTAAATTGATCGGTGTTGATTTGAAGCTTAAGCTAATTGATCTCGGTTTGAGGTTTAGGTTTGATCGGCTCTGGGTTGAAGTTCTCGGGTTGGTAATTTGGTAAGAGGGGAAGCTTGATTAATATATCAAGTACGATAGATAAGGTGGGATTGATGGCTCGAGACCAATATAGTTTAGGGTCAATTCGGGTATAGCGAATTTGAAGATGTGTTCCTGGAAGTCTATGGATGAGTGTCCTGTTTCAATGGGATATTGGGAGCATCATCTATTTGAGGGTAGATTAATCGAACAATTTGGAATAGTTTGTGCTTCCTCTGGTCGGATAGAAAAGAAATCTGGTGCCTGGGATCGAGGTTTCATGGTGATAGCATAAGTATCGAGGTAATATCCATCGTGGTGGAGGGAAACGTTCCCGAATCCTCAATACCTCAATACATGCATTGTTTAGAACTTTGAATTTATATTTTGTTTCTTAAGACAATTCTTTTTGGAGGACCATAAATTTTATATGAGTGGCATTGAGGTCTGTAATATTTTGGATTTGTAGATATACTTAGTCGAATTAATGTGACCGTTGTGTGCTGCCAACCCTTAACACGGTATTTGGGGATATTCCTTAAAGAAAAAGGTTTAGTTGATCGTTGTTAATTAATAGTTTGAGAATATGCCAAGGTCAATTCTGATATTTGAGGATTTTGTGTAACGTTGGGGACGTATAAAATTAATGTTATTAGGAATTACTCCAAGACTTTTGTGGTTAGTAGAATGAAGTTTGTGATGATTTCATTCAGGAAATTTCAGAAGCCTAAGGCGTGATTAGTTTTTTTTAAGGATAGTACCCTGAGTAAGAAAAAAAAGTTACTGTGAACCTCATGGGGAAAGTATAAGTTTGGACTATAAAAGTTTGGGCATGAATATGATTTTGTGGATATTGAATGATGAAGGATTTTTATAGAGAAGCGATTGATGTTGTGAAGGTATATGCACTTCTTAAGTTTAATCAGATCTAATAAATAATCTAACAAATATTTCCTAAGGATCGTAGAGCCGCAAGGTATTTGGCTTAGGAATGATTAGTATTCCTAAGGATGAGATCTGTAAAAGTAACCTTCGAGGAATTAGGCTAAATTGTTGGCCGCTTGTTTGGGTTGACCCCTGATGAGTCTGATATGTTACAGTAGGAAGTAATATCCTTAAGGAAGGATAAAATTATGTTCTTTTTGTTTTGCGATAGGGCCGTGCCCCCGTTATAAGTGGGGGAGGAGCTTGCAATTGAAATCGTTCCACCCATCGTTAGAATTAACCAATGAAATTCTTACTTGAGAAAATTGTATTTGTTGTTCCATAAATTGAGGATTAAGGAAATATGACATAAAGAAGAGTCTGTGGGTATTACTTCCGGAGTTAGTTTTGTCAAATAAAGTTTTGAAAGCAAATGGTTGCGTCACTAAGGAAAGATGTCAGTTTGAGGACATACCTGCGAAATAATGAAAATATAATGTGTTATATATTAAAAGTTTACTTGAGATTTGAGATTTATGTCGAATTTTAACTAAGTTTGATCAGAGAATTTTGGCCAATAGGCTAGATTAGAAATGATGGAAAAGTATGGCCATATGATTGATTAGATAATGAATCCAAAGCATTAAGGATATAAAATCATGGAACGAGGAGTCCTCAAGAATTTGTTTCAAGATGATTAGGATGACTCACCCATTGTGATTATGGATAACATGTTCGGTTGAATCAATTGGCTCCTAGGTATGCCAACGAGATCCTAAGATCTGTTAAGTGTTTGAGTTTGGGGTTTTGAGGTGATGGCCTAAAGCTGTGTGAAATTTCGGGCGATTGATATGGGGATTGATATGGAGATCCTAATCTGGTTGAAATTTGAGGATATGTAGGATTTATTTACATGATACGGATATTTCGGGATTTGTTTACTAATTATTCAACATGGGTTATGTATTTGAGGGAGATGTCGGTTCAAAAACATACTAACGAACTAATGAGGATACAGAGCATTCTGATTTTGGGTCTGATTGTAATTTGAGGTAGTTGCCAAAATCTTAGCAAATTTGATTGGAGAATTGTGAGCGTCAAGTTAAATTGGATTGGAAGGTAGATTACAATAAAATGGTCCGTGGTTAGAAAATTAATCAGAGTGCACAGCGGAATTTTAGTGAACCCGTATATTTCGATGTTGGATTTGGGACTCAAAAGGGATGATTATTTTCGAGGCTTAGCGTAAGTCGAATGTAAGAAAATTATACTCATATAAGGTTTTGACTTACGTTGGAAAGGTAGTAAATAAATTTGGATTTGCCTTCAGACTTGGTAAATTTAGATCGGCATAGAACGAATCAGATACCAAAGATCAAGGTGATTCGAATGCTTAGGATTTCTTAGGATAATCATTTGAATGAAGAAATGATTTAGGAACGTTAGGAAATTTCCTTCGATTAAGGAAAACTTAGAGTTTGTAAAATTTTGAGGACAAAATTTCTATAAGCGGGGGAGAATTGTGAGGTCCCGGTTTTAAACCATGATAACTCCTAGTCATTGAGTTAATAAATGTTTAAGGAAATTAGATTAATGAAAAATGTCAAAAAAATAAAATTTAGAGGTGAAATTAGGCCCCCGGGCATCAGCGCCCAAGTGGCACCCGAGGCGCCACTAGGGCGCAATTAGTAGAATGGGTTGCTCGCGTGGCACTTGAGGTGCCACCCGAGCCCAAATAACAGAACCACCGTGCCCAAGTGGTGCTCAAACAGCGCTTGAGCGTGGGGTGAGAAATCAACATAGCACCTAGTTAGCGCTCGAGCACCGTTCGAGCTCTAGACCTGCTTTTAAAAGCCACACGCATTTTTCTTTCGACCATTTCGGCATTCCAGTGAGGGAGCAACGGGAGAAAAGAAAGAAAGGGGAATAAAGAAGAAAAATTCGGCCGTTCCTCTCCGATCCGGGTAAAAATAACGGTAGATCGGGTTAAGGTAAGTGTACCTTCAACTTTGTTTTCCGTTTTTCAGCATTAAATATCTCTATTATGTTATTTATGTTTGAAAACCCCCATTCCCGAAGGTTTGTTACAATTTATGTGTTTTCTTCATAATTTCTTGACTAGATTTATAGTTTATGCATATATATGTTAATGTATAACTCCGATTTCGTCGTTTAATGTGCAACTTTCGTTCAATTTGTGTCTAAAAATTTTATGCGAAACCCTAGCTAAAAAATTTGGGGATTTCGGTTCAAATGCGTAATTTTGTATATAAATATATATATTACAATTTAAGCCTTTGATTTGGAGTTTTGGCTGAAGATTTTAGTACAATTTCACCCGGAAGCTTCATATAAAAACCCTAGAGCAAAATTTGGGAATTTAAGTTTGGAAACTTGAGATTTTGAGATGTAAGTGTTAATTGGTCCTTTGGGAAAGTTTATTAGATGCTTCATATTTGAAAACTTTGCATGGAATTATATGACCGAATTTTGGAAACCCTATGAAATTATCTGAATGACTGATTATATGATTCGGATATGATGAAGCTTGACTAAGAAATTATGAGTAAGAATTCCTTCAGTTAAAAAATTTTAGATCAGTATTTCAGTTAAGTAAATTAATAAGAAATCGGATCTAGGACTATTATTTAGTCAGATAAGATTCTCCAATATACTTTAGAACGTTACGGTGGTAATTGATGATAACTCTGTCTATGGAGTAATATGTGGTCCACCCCTCCTCGGGACATAATCAGAGGATAGAGACTATCAAACCTTTGAACTGTAGATGAAATGAGATGAAAATAAATGACTATCGAACCATTGATCTTTAATTGTGTGGATTGAACACAATCTATCTTCAATTATTCGCTCCCTCGACTAGTAGAATCTACTAGTTGGGTCATTAGAATAACGAACTAGGATTTTAAGGAATAAGTAAGATTTAGAACAGTCTTATGAATTCTGATTTGTGTTGAGATCGAATTATGCATCCTTCCTGTTTCCATGGACGCCTTTGTTCTCCAAATATTATTATGGTTTCTATTCTACCGTATTTATATTCTGCATAAAAGTATTTCATTTGTATGTTTTATGGTATACTGTTGGGCTTTGCCTCACTCTTCTATTTTTTCCCCTTCAGATGAGACCGTAAAGCCGCTATCTAATGAGAAAGAGTAAAGAAAGGATTAGTTAAGGAAGTCTTGAGAAGATTTGAAGCCTTTCAAAGAATCTTTTGGAAGTTTGGCTATTGTGAATATAAATGCCATGATTTGTGAAAGGAAATATGTATATAAATAGTTATGTTCTATTGGAGTAATGTATTGATTTTGCTTCTGCAGGATTAATTTGTAGTTATAGGTGCTTCCGCACTATTTTGATATTTTGACTTGTTTTGGTCCTAGATGGCATCTCTCTTTAGATTTAATATAGTAATTAGGAGTATTATGTTGGAGCCATAGATATATGGCAGTTTGTTGTCTTGTGTATATGTGTTGTAGGATGAATGGTGATATCTGTTTAGTAGTGTACTTGATTCAGGTTAATTTATACAGATTCTAATTTTAGTTTCAATCCAATTGTAGAGAAAACTCTGCCAAAATTTTTGTAAATTTTATGAATATTAGTTTCGTCTGATTATTGATGGAAGGCCTTTAAAAGATAAGGATCCATTCTGTCACAATCGTAGTAGGAGATAAGGTTCCTGGATCTTGATACTTTGGTATATGTGCTACTTTGGGATCAAGAATCTATATTTCTATTTGTATTTCCTAAACTTATTCATTTATTCGACGACCATAGACTTGTGCTAGTTGCATCAAGGTTCACAGCATTTTTTGGGGTCTATAGATATGATTGTTTGGGCTGATTTAATTACCTTGTGATACTAAGGTTTGATATGATATTGAGAATATTCTTAAAGGAAAAGATTAGCCGAATTATCTACTGATAGTTAAATTGATGGTTGCTGTCAAGTCGTGCCAAGGATTGGCACCCAATTTGAGGATTCTGTATGGAACCAATGGGGCATCAATTGAGTATTTTGCCATGAGGTGTTTCAGTGCTTTTAGGATGGCCTCATTGATAAATTCCTAAAATTAAAAGGGTGTGTGAACCCTATTGGAGGACTGTATTTCGGATTGAGAAAGACGGTTAGCCATGTGCTCAAGTATGGAAGGAAAAGGGAGAAGTGTTACATTGGGCATGTGGTTTCTCCAATAGTATGAATGTGATCCCTTAGAGTTTGGAGCGATGGCTTATCCGAGAAGGATTGGTTGATGTCTTAGAGGTGTGTGACTTTCTTGGGTCTAGCTGAACTTAGAAGGGTGATCCGATAGGTGTTTCTCGAGGATTGCAGCACCGTGAGGTGTATGGCTTGGAGACAATCAGTATCCATCGGTATGGATCATGCGAGAGTAGCCTTCGAGGGATTAAGGATTAGTTATTGACCTTATTATTTCGGTTGACCCCTGATGGGTCTAGTAAGTTATGGTAAAATGTGATCCTTTTGAAAAAGCTTTAAGATTGTGTTTATCGTGACCTGTATGGGTCGTTGGTCTTTGTTATGAGGGTGGAAAAGTCTATGATCAGAATTACCCACCCGTAGTTTCGGATTAGCCATTGAGGTCCTTGCTCTGGGAATTTGTAGGGTTACCTATAGATATAGTTATTGTCTATCGATCTTAAAGGATTGAGAGGTTGTCTCACAGGAAGAAATGACCATGTGACTGTGCAAATGGGTTAATCTGCTTAAGGATTAGGTGGTGTGTTTCGGTATCCCTCAAGGAAGGTGAACATTATTGCTAATAATTAGACGTCAAGAATTTTTGGTTGGGATATGTCTTGATACACCATAGGAGATGTTTTACAATGAATCTCGAGTGGCTCCTAATATTCAAGCAAAGGGGGTGCTTTGCTCTTGATTTTGGAAGGAAAAGTCGTATTGGTATTTTTGAGATTATGGAATTTTTGTTCGAGCAAACCGTCGTGGTTTTATTTCGGGGTTGTTGGGATAGTCTAGCTATATCGAATTTGGATGATGCAACTAGACCGAATAAATTGGCTCGTTGACATGCCAACGAGATGGTAAGTTTGCTTAACGTTCGAGTTTTGAGATCTTAGTGGTAATCTGAGCTTATGCCAACAATTTTGGGTGATTGCTTCAATTACATTTCATAAGTTAATTGTAGTTTAAGGAATAACATGGGCCTTGCCTTAGTTGTATCTATAAATATGGGATTTCTCTTTGGTTTATTGCTGTTAGGTAACCTAAGTATCCAGTGGGTATCTTTGAATATGAGTTGTAGGAGAATTTTAATATCCCAATAATGATTAATCAGAGTAGTGTAGCAAAAGCATGTGGCCATGGCCTAGAGATATTGGAATGAGATTAAAGGTCCCAAGTGGAAGATTCTTCTCAAGGCATAGGAGGTATTGAGGTGAGAGTCTCTTGGTTCGTTTGGAATTTTGTAGTCAATCGAAGGGTTAGCCAATAATTAGGCTTGCCTTTGAATTTGGGTAGATTATTGTGATTTCTCCCATGTTCCGATGAATGAGGAAGTAGGATCATGATCAGGTCTAACCATTGTGGGAGATTAGGGATTGTCTTATAATAAGGTTTTAATCTCGATTTTAGATAAAAGGTATTAGACGTTGAGAATCGAGATGATTTAAATGATTAAAGATCTCAGGAATAATCATCTCACCAAGATAGTGATTGGGAATTCGGAGGTGAAATCTGGAATGACCATCCCCTATAGTTAAGCTTTGAGATTTGTTAAATTTCGAGGATGAAATTTCTATAAGTGGGAGAGAATTATAAGGTACCGATTATCAATGTAATGGCCAAGTCCTAGAATATAGAAAAATCCCTGATGTCAAGTTTCAATTACAAAGGATGGTGTCCCGGTCAACAAGGTGTTGACCGGAAGGCGTGAACAATTGCAAAGGATGGTGATCCGGTCAACGTAAAGATGTTGATTGGAAGGCCTGAAGAAGGTGTAATCCGATCACCGTAAAAGGTTTCCCGGAAGGCGTATTTCGGACAACGAGTGTTGCCCGGAAGGCGTGATTCGGTCAACATAAAATGTTGATCGAAAATCATACGTGAAAGAAATGAAGGGAAAGAGAATGGTAATCCGGTCAACGCCAGTAAGTTGACCAGATTGGAATTAAATGAGAAATGTGTACCTGACGAGGTCAATTAATCTGGAGATTTATGAGGAAACTCATTGGACTCATAAAATCGTAAATAACTCTGAAAATTTGAGAAGGAGACTGTTGAGAAATGAAGAATCGTAATAATATGGTAATTAATAAAAAGCCATAAATGATATACTTTAATGTGGCTAACTCAAACGACGGCTGCTAAGGTCTATAAATAGAACCAGAGGAGTAGAATGAGTCATGCAATAGAGTTTTGGAAAGAGAGAGACTAAAGGTTCCAAGCAAAGTAAAAGAAATTTAGACAAGATACTCACCCCTATTTTCAAGTTCATGATTATGCATGATTTCTACGCTAGTATATCTGATATTATATGAACTTATATGATATTATTCCGTTCCTTTTATATCTGATGCTTGAAGTATGATTATTGTTCGATAATTGCATGTTTAAGAAAAAGACTTTATGATGTTTGGTTTTGTTCTACTGGAAGAATGATTTTCTGTCGATTTAAATGAACTGTGATAATTGTATCATTAAAGAAAAGAACTCCGTCCAAAGAACTCCGGTCTTTTTATGAACAAAGTACTCCATCCTCTTTTGAAAAGTACTCCGGTTTTGAAGAAGAGGAACTCCGGCCTTTACGTCTATGAAGAAGAACTCCGTCCTTTGAAGAAAAATCACTCCGGCCTTAGAGCTCCGGATTTTAAAAGAAAAGTCACTCCAGTTTTAGAGCTCTGGATTTTAAAAGAAAAGTCACTCCGGTTTTAGAGCTCCGAATTTTAAAGAAAGATCACTCCAATTTTAAGAACTTCTGATTTCAGAAAAAGAACTCCGCCTTTTGAAAAGAACTCCGAGTTTTGAAACTCCGGCTTTTAAGAACTCCGGCTTTAAAGAACTTCGGCTTTTAAGAACTTCGGTCTTCTGTTTGAAAAAGAACTCCGGCCTATTATATGAACATGGAAAATGCATGTAATATGGACAGCAAGTGGAACTCAACGAATTTTGACTTTCGAACTATGATGGATGGCCAGTAAAAGAACAAGAACTATGAACCAAGTCTCCATTAAACTTGCTGTTAAAGATGGATGAAGGATATTGGAGTGACACTCGAGGATTGCCTCCTAGGCCACGGGAGGGGACTTTCTGGTGGCATAAGAACTATGAATTATGGCCCCGTATGCCGGGTTAAAGGCATTACCTCCCGTCTCGGGGAGCATAACGAGGGGATACAGCTTTTGGTTGTGGGGTTACATACAACTCGTCCTCGATGTTATCCGCTCTCGTCCGGTCCCTAAAGATGATAAGAATTTTTAATGTTTTATGAGCTTTCCGAAGACAAGATAAGAAGAAAAAGAGTAAGGAAATTTCTGAACCAAAGAAGAAATGATAAGGTTTTCGTATGCTAAATTATGTTTTGATTTACTTTATAAGGAAATTTCTGAACTAAAGAAGAAACGATAAGGTTTTCGTATGCTAAATTATGTTTTGATTTACTTTATGTATATGCTTATGTTTTCTGCATGTGAGTATTTTTGTTGGGCTTTGTGCTCACTCTTGGTAATTTCAGATGGGGAAAGGTTCATGGAGGACGAAGTTGAGTAAGGCCTTATAAAGTGACTAGATGGCTTTGATGACCGGAGCTGATCAATGAAGAGCTTGTTTAACTATTTTGATATTTTGTAGAGACTTGTAAAACTGTTCCGCTGTTATAAACTTATTAATATTAGTATGTTTCTGTGTTATAAATAAAAGTTATAATTTTTAGTAAGCATCTCAGGGCAATTAAGTCCGACTAACATTAGAGTTGGCCGTACAAGTTTGAAATCAAACTGGTGAGCCAGTTTTATACAGTCCGGCCTCATGAGATCCTGTATATGATTGAAAAGAAAATTTTTATTTCTTATTTTTTTTAAGGCAAGAATTATGGGTTGACAGCGGCTTTATGAAGTGGAATAAGGCCGGGCCATCACAATTAAGATATGATTAAAATAATGGTAAGATTTAGGATTCCAAAATATAATAATTGGGAGGTAATTAAATTAAAATAAGTGAATCGAGATCAAAAGACATGGGAGGAATCGAATTGAAAAGCCTAAAAATCTAGAATTGGAAAAATTGGAATCGAAGTTGTAAACCGTGCAATGTTAATCATTGAATAAGATTTCAAATTTTAAATTATGATAATCTCGACTTATTAAGCTAATATAATCAAACTTAGAGTCTAAGGATGTGACGGAACGGATTATTCTCCATTGAATAACCTCCGTCAATGACTACACAACCAAAGTCCATAATTAATACTTATGGATTCTACAGAAAATCCGGCAGAGTTTCCTCTGCAACTGGACGAAAACCAAAATACAACCTGTTAAAATATCAACCTGCACAAGCACGCATCTAAACAAAGGTTTAACTCAAAGCCTACAACATGCCACACAGGATCACAACACTGCCATATCATCCATGGCTCCAATACAGTACTCCTGTCTACTATACTGGATCTAGAGAGATGC
>JAODPA010051114.1:0-11560 GCA_025585075.1 Nepenthes mirabilis | reverse complement strand
CTTTCTTTTTAGGGATTGATGCATACCTGGATCCGACTTCGAACAGATTCGGATTCCCTTGGATGGATTGAACCGGCTCCGTTCACTGAGTGCGAATCCTGCACACCACTAAAGCAAACAAGAGGTCAGCGTTAACGGCGGGATGTAATCCCACCGAAAACACTCCGACGCTCAAGTCAGTAAAACAATCTTCAAGAGGGAAGAAACTAAAAATGCGTGAGAACAATGGGAGAGGGAAAAGAGTGTTTGACCCAAATGTAAGAGAGACGTGAGGTCTTCTTGAATCTGGGGGGTGGGAAGGTAGTAAACGGCCGTGAGGGCTCGCTTGTTGCCTTAGGGTTTTTTGGAAGATGAAGGTGGCAGAGAAGGCCAATTTCTCTAGGCACGCAATCGTCCTTCAGAATTCGTAGGTCGTTGGAAGTGTTCCAGAAAGCGTAAGTCAGTCAAAGCATCAATGAGAGTGTCAAAGAGAGCATGCCCTGAATAATGATTCAATGGCTTCTTTTGTAGCTGAGAGGCCAATCCTTCTTCTTTGGAAGGAGCGATTGCCTTCCTGACCTGCTGGCAGGCTTGCCTTCTGGAGCAGATGCCGGTTGCCATGCTCATTGTGATTGTTTCCTTGTGAGGCGGTCAATCACTTTCCCCCGTTGGTTTCTTTCCTCGGCGTACCACCGTTTGGATGCCTTGGCTGGCAAGGAATTGGCAAGTTTTGGCGCTTTCCTTCTTTGAAGGACGCCAATCTTGTTAATATCCTTTCTGGTGTAAATTAAGATCGTGGAGGATGCGTGGAAAGTTGTGGTTGGCCGTCTGATAAGTGGTGGGCCCAAACGGAGCAGGCCCATCACTGTAGAAAGGCATCATTTGGGCCCAATGTGTAGGGCACAGACGGTCAACATCTGAGTTGACCGTCAGCATGTTGGCCGCCTTCATGGAGAACGAAGGGGGAGTGGCTGGCGAGCAACTGATGGGCTGTGGGCCAGAATGGAATAGGCCTACCACTGTAGCAAAGCCTTTAAAGGCCCAATCGAGTCGCGCAAGGGCGGTCAACATTGCGTTGACCGTCCACGACCAAGTTGGCCACTAAGATGGTCAACGCCAACGTTAACCGTCCTGGGCTTTCCAATTTCTGGGCCCGTTCTCTCACTGGGCCGTCAAATATATTGACTGGCCTTCTTACGCTTCTGTTGGCCTTTCTTTGGGCCAGCTCATTACTGACAAGCCCCCCATGCTGGTGGTCAGATTTCTGGCCTCCAATATGTTCATGATGGAATGCCTTTTTCTACTTTGAGGATCTCATGAAGTCGCATGTTAGGTGTGAGGGTGAGTTTGACCGAAACTGTTGATCGTCCTGGTCAATTTCGGAGTACCAGAATTGTTGATCGTCCTGGTCAATTCCGGAGTTCTAGAATTGTTGACCATCCTGGCCAATTCCGACGTACCAGAATTGTTGACCGTCCTGGTCAATTCCGAATTACCAGAATTGTTTACCGTCCTGGTCAATTCCGGAGTACCAGAATTGTTGACCGTCCTGGTCAATTCTGGGAGCGTCTTGCGTGGCCACTAACCGGTTTGCCTGGCAAAGTGCGACACATGTCTCCCTTTGGTTGGTCCGATATCTCAGCTATTAATGCGCCGGAGATCCGCCTTTTACAAGGCCAAGTAGGGAGGCGACACGTGGCGATCCTGACGGTGGGCTTAATGAGGGGTTTCTGCGTCAGAGGCCCGTTCTTTTGTGAAGTCAAGTGAGGAGGTGACGCGCGGCAGGACTGACGGCGTCCTTTGTATGCTTGGCGCTTAAGTTTCTCCTTTGTATTTTGAAATCAGTTACGCCCTCAAACCATCGTCTTCTTCGTCCTCGCTTCTCAACTAAGTGCCTTCAAAGAAACCCTAAAGCTTTCCTGATCATGGCTTCCGTGGCTGATTTCTCGTCTGTTCTGAGAGAGAGTGATATCAAGGCTCTGTGCGTCGAGTTCAACATCCCTAAAGAGATGGCTTGGAGGGTTCCGGGCGAGGACGATAAAGCCTTTTCCCCACCGGAGGGGTACATTACTGTCTAAGAGGCCCATCTGAGGAGCGGCCTCCGTCTGCCTTTGCTGGAGGAGTCAGAGTCGATCGTGGCGGCTCTACGAGTACCCATCGCCCAGCTCCATGCCAACGCGGTGAGGTACATTTGTACTTTATGCATTTTTACCCGGAAGCTTGGCAAAAATTTAGGATGTCTGGCGTTAAAGTTATATTTAAAGTGACCAAGGGGGCGGAGTGGATTTCACTCAGCCCCCGTGCGGGAATAAAAGTAAACAAGGCCATTCATGACTCCCTGAAAAACTGGAAAAACCGATTCTTCTTTGTAAAAGTGGGAGAGAAATGGCCCATTGCGAGGGGCTGGGGCAAGGTTCCAGAGGCGCACCTTGGTATGCCGTCTCCGGCGGAGAGCGCCGCGTATGCCTGGTTGACCAAGGCCATACGACTTAACCCTGACGAGTTCAAGAGGGACTTCTTGGTTTCCCAGGTGGAGACCAAGAAGGTTGAATGGGGGCCGCCATCACCGGTTCAGAAGCCATACCCTCCGATTATGATGATGAGGCGTGAAGACTCAAGGGGTGTGATCATCCGCCCAAGGCCCTCGGAGGAAGCTGCTGAGAGGGTAACCGGCATGCCCTGATCGTCTTCGTCACAGATTGACCTGGTGGCTGTCGGGATCTGCGGCGGATCCGGTAGCACTTCTGGAGTTGATAGGCTGGCGGAGGCCGGAGGAGTCATCCTGGCCCAGCATGAGGTGAAGGTGGTTCCAGGCGCTGCCTGGATGGAATCGGCGGAGGAGCCAGCTCGCGACGTGCCTGAGGGTTCATGCATTTATATTGTGGAGCCGTCGACGAGAGTTGATCCACCAGCAGCTGCTCCAAAGGCAACCAGGAGGGAAAAGCCTACTGCGACTACTGCAGTGGCTGCAGGAGAGGAGCCCGCTGCTGCCGTTGATGATGATGAGTTTTTGGATCGTATTTTGGATGAGGTAGCGGCATGTTCGGCGCGAGAGGGTGCTCCTGGCTCGTCATCTCCTGCTCCACCGCCAGCTGGACCAGGCTTGGAGTCCAGGCCCGTGAGGCCCGATAGGAAGATTTATGAGGTATGACTTCTGCAACGGCTCCCTTATATTTCTTTCTTCCTTGTGTTTATGAACTCATACTTTGTTTTTGTCCTGTGCAGCCAAGAAGGTTGGCCTTAGCTGTCTCCCGAGAAATGGAGTAGCGCGAACGCATCATTGCAGATCGGGAGGCTGAGATAGCCTGGCTAGAGGCCAAGCTAGCCGCCTCTAGAGGGGAGCTCCAAGAGCAGACCGCCGCTCTTGAGGCCGTCGTGGCGGACGTGGAGGTAGAGAATGCTAAGCTAGGGGCAGAGAACGCTGGGCTGAAGGCGGAGGTTGCTCGCTTGAAGGAGGAGGATGATCGACTTAAGGCGAGCAACAAACGCCTTTCAGATAGAGTCGCCGCCGTAGAGACCGAGTTGGCCACTCGGATGAGCCTCCATGAGGTCGGGGGCGCACTGCACGCCCGGCTGTTAGAGGGGCTCAACATTGGGCGACGCATTGCCCGGTTGATTGTTCCTGACTTCCCAGTGGAGTTTATCAATCAAAGAAACCGCGCAGCGCAACGGAAGGAAGATCTGGAGGGAGAGCCCCGAGACAGTCAGGGTGGTCCGCCACTCCTGTAGCCCTTTGTACTTCTTTTGCTTTTTAGACTTTATGTAAATTGTAATACACTTTGTGAGCAATAAAACAGAAACCCTTTTCAGTTCGGTGTCCATTGTCTTTTATTGCTTTGTGTATGTTTATGTTGTGGCGTCAGGCGGCCAACCTGGTTGGCCGGTTAACGTTGTTTGGTTACCTAAGGAGCTGGGCCCCTTGGCTTGGCAGGTGGTTGCATTAACCAGTCTTGCGGTGCTGTCCAACTGGAAACTTGGGCAGTCAGTGTTAGAGAATTTAGGCTTCTCGTTATTGTTTAATCACGCTATCCTTTCGTCGAGAAGGTTAGTGCATGGGATAGCCAACCTGGTTGGCTGGCTGCCTAAGGAGTAAGATCTTTAAGCCAGGTAGGCGGTTGTAATAACCAGCCTGGTGGCGCCGTGTAAGTGAAGACTTGGGCTGCCAATGTTGGAGAAGAAATGTTTCTCCCTTCGACCGTCGTTGACTAACGTTGCTGCTCCCCGAGAGGAGGTCGTCGCGTGTGTCATACTTGCCCCCTAAGATTTTTAGACCGCTATGGGCCACTTGGATGACTAATGTTTAGTACGACCACTATTGGGCCGCTCGGATGACCGAGGTTTCAGACCGCTCATGGGCTACTTGGATGACCAAGGTTTTAGACCGCTCATGGGCCACCTGGATGACCAGGGTTTCAGACCGCTCATGGGCCACCTAGATGACTAGGGTTTAAGACCGCTTATGGGCCACCTAGATGACTAGGGTTTAAGACCGCTTATAGGCCACCTGGATGACCAGGGTTCCAAACCGCTTTTGGGCAACCTAGATGACTAGGGTTTAACGAGAGGGTGAAGACCCTCCCGACTTAGGGGCAGTTTAGGTCGGGTAAACCTGCAAGGCAAACACAGTTTATATATGCACAAAGACTAGGGTCTTATATGCTAAGTAAACCCCTTATTTTATCAAATTAAAACAAGCATGCGAATGAATGCACACAAGAGGGTGAGTGCGTACCTGGGTTCCCTATTGGAAGTAATGCTTTAGGTGGGTTGCGTTCCACGTTCGTGGGACCAACTTTTCGTCCTGGTTTCAGAGTTTGTATGCTACGTTGCGCAGGACGGCGAAGATAAGGAAAGGTCCCTCCCAGTTGGGACAGAGCTTGTTTCGGCCGGCCAGCTTGCCTGTGGCCTCGATGCCTCATAGGACCAGGTCCCCAACGTCGAATTGCCGGGCTTTCACCTTTTTATTGTAGTACCGGACAACTCAGTGTTGGTACACTGCTGTCCGTATTCTGGCGGCGTCGCAGGCTTCCTCTAGTAAGTCTAAGTGCTCCCTGATTTTCTGGGAGTTGGTCGGTGAGTCGAAGGACTCCACCTTGAGACTTGGAAGCCCGATTTCGACCGGGATCACTGCTTCAGTCCCGTAACAGAGGCTGAAGGGTGTCTCGCGTGTTGGTTCCTTGGGGGTTGTCCGATAAGACTAGAGGACGGAGTGGAGCTCATCAGCCCAGGAGCCCCCGGCGTCTTCCAGCTTAGTTTTTAACCCGTGGAGTAGCGTACGGTTCGTGACCTCCACCTGCCCGTTGGCCTGGGAGTATGCCACTGAAGTGTGGACCAGCTTGATCCCAAGGCTGGAGCAATATTTGGTGAAGCGTTTCCCCGAGAATTAGGTCCCATTGTCGGTCACTACGACCTCTGGGACGCCGAACCTGCAGACAATGCCTTGGCGAAGAAATTCCAGCGCATTGTGTTCGGTGATTTTTGCTAGCGGGACTGCCTCGACCCACTTGGTGAAGTAGTCGATGCCCACGATGATAAACTTTCTTTGCCCCGTGGCAATGGAAAATGGGCCGAGTATATCAAGCCCCCATTGCGCGAAGGGCCATGGAGCTTGAAGTGACTTCAGGTCCGCGGACGGCTGGTGGTGAAGGTTGCCATGAAGCTGGCAGCTTTCATATTTCTTCACAAACTCAAGCACGTCCTTTTTCACCGATGGCCAATAGTAGCCCTGTCGCATGATATTGAAGGCCAGGTTTTTCCCGCCTACGTGCGATCCACAAATCCCGAGGTGGACTTCGCTCAGCGCGTAGTCCGCCTCCTCGGGTGATAGACAGCGGAGATACGGAGTCGAGTATCCGCGGTGATACAGCCGCCCATCGACTACCGTGTACCAGCCGGCTGTCTTTTTAATTCGCTTGGCCTTCTCGGCGTCCTCTGGGAGTGATCCGTCGGCCAAGTATCTAAAGTAGGGCGTCATCCAGTTTTCCGTCTCGAAAATCTGCATTGCCTCCTGTTTCTCTATGCTGGGAGCGTTCAGGATCTCCCGCATGTCCCTCGAATACTGTTCGGGGTTCTTGGCATCAGCGGCTCTAACCAGCCGGTTTGCTTTCCAATTTTCAGCTCGAGGAACGTGAGCCAGGGTCAGTTTGTCAAAACCCTGGATGGCCTCCTTCGCCTTTGCTAGGTATCTGGCCAAGGAAGGGTTGTTTTCCTCGAAGCCCCCGTTGACTTGGTTGACGATTAGTTCGGAGTCGCTGTGAACCGCCAACCTCTTGGCAGAGCACTCCTTTGCTAATCACAAGCCAGCTAGTTGGGCTTCGTACTCAGCGACGTTGTTGGTCGCTGGGAAATCAAGTTTCAGGAAATACTTGATCTCGAATCCATCAGGGGTCGTTAGGATCACCCCTGCTCCGCTGCCACTGTCTGTGGACGATCCGTCCACGTGGAGTGCCCATTCTGGGACCTCGTTGGATTGTTCTTCGTTTTCGGCAGGCTGTTCCTCGTGAATTGGGGTCGTGGTCTCAACGATGAAGTCAGCCAGAGCCTGCGCCTTTATGGCAGGTCTGGGCCTGAATTCGATGTCGAACTCACCCAATTCAATAGCCCACTTCACCAGCCGTCCAGAAACGTCTGGTTTCTGGAGTATGCCCTTCAGTGGCTGGTCAGTAAGGACCACTATGCGATGCGCTTGAAAGTACGGCCTTAATTTTTACGCTGCGAAGATAAGTGCCAGTGCCATTTTTTCAGCGCGCGGATAGCGAGTTTCTGGGCCGGTCAATGTTTTGCTTACATAGTAGACCGGCTGCTGGATATCGGATTCCTGGCGCACGAGGACGGAGCTGAGGGACACTTCCGATACTGCCAGGTAAAGGTACAGCTCCTCCCCGTCTTTGGGTGACGCTAGCAATGGTGGGCTGGCCAGATACTGCTTCAACTCATTGAAGGCGGACTGGCAGTCAGCCGTCCACTGGAATCCGTTGGATTTTGTCCCTCTTAGAGCTTTAAAGAAGGGCTGGTACTTGTCTCCAGACTTCGCGAGGAAGCGGGACAAAGCTGCCAGCCGCCCAGTCAATCGCTGGACATCTTTTACGTTTCGTGGGGGAGCCATGTAAGCCAAGGGCCTTAATCTTCTCTGGGTTTGCCTCGATCCCCCGCTGGGAAACGATGAAACCCAAAAACTTCCTAGAGGCTACCCCGAAGACGCACTTGGCTGAATTTAGCTTCATTTGGTGCTGGCAGAGCACTTCAAAGGATTCTTCCAGGTCACGTATGTGGTCGCCAGCGACTCTACTCTTGACAAGCATGTCGTCGACGTAGACCTCCATGTTGCGACCGATCTGCTTTTCGAACATCTTGTTGACCAGCCGCTGGTAAGTTGCTCCAACATTTTTCAATCCAAAGGGCATTACTTTGTAACAGTAGGTGCCCTGGTCCATCATGAACGAGGTATGCTTCTCGTCTTTCGGACTCATTCGAATCTGGTTGTAACCCGAATAGGCATCCATAAAGCTGAGCAGCTCGTGTCCAGCCGTGGAGTCAACTAGTAAGTCGATCATGGGCAAGGGAAAACTGTCTTTCGGGCAGGCTTTGTTGACGTCGGTAAAATCGATGCACATTCGCCATTTTCCGTTGCTCTTTTTGACCAGGACGACGTTTGAGAGCCGATCCGGGTACTGGACTTCTCTAATAAATCCAGCGTCCAGTAGCTTTTTCACCTCCTCTCGGATGGCGCTCAACTTTTCCACGGAGTGGTTCCTTCGCTTCTGTCGGACATGCTTTCGGTCAGGATTAAGGCCCAACTTGTGGACCATCACCTCAGCTGAAATCCCGGGCATGTCTGCGGAAGTCCAAGCAAAAAGGTTCGCGTTCCTTTGTAGAAACGCGATCAATTCATCGCGTAGCTGCCCAGTGAGTGAGCCGCCGATCTGGACACACTTATTCGGTTCCCCCGGGTCCAGTGGGACTAGATCTGTGGCTTCGCCAGGCTACGCCTGTTGGAGGGTTGCCTCGTCCCGATGGTCGAGTTCTCCAACTGTCTGAGTTCTGCCGCTTGGGGCAATCTGGGCCATGTAACAGGTCCTCCCTGTGACCTGGTCTCCCAGAACTTCTCCGACGCCGTAGGGCATTGGAAATTTTATTTTAAGGTGTGGAATTGACATGACCGCCCAAACGCTGTTAGGCACGGCCTGCCTAGTATCGGGTTGTAAACAGAGGGCAGGTCAACCACCAGGAAGGTTAGCACGCGACTTGCTGTTTTTGGATAGGTGCCCAGGGTGACTTCCAGTTGGATTGTCCCCTGAACGGGCACCGGTTCATTATCAAGGCCGTATAAAGGTCCTTTAGAGGGTTTTAGCTGATTCTTTTTTAGGCCTAATTTAAAGAATGCGTCCAAGTAAAGTAAATCTTTAGAGCTTCCATTATCAATAAAGACTCATTTCAGCTGGTAGTCTGAAGTACCGTCTAAAACGAGTGCCGAGATTACAAGGGGGTCAGCATGGGGGGAGATTACATGGTTCGAGTCACAATCACTGAAGCTAATATGTTGTCTACTGTGCGTGGCTTCTTCCTCCCAGTCTGCTGCTCCTTGCTGTCCGCCGGGCTTCTGGCAGGACAGGTGGTGACCATGTTAACCACCCCTGCCGCAATCCTGTTCCGGGGAGGAGTTTGCTCCTGCCCCCCTTCATTAGCTGCCCCTGAGTTCTGTCCAGGTCCCTTGACGAATCGGGTGAGGTGTCCTCTGCGAATCAGGTCCTCTATTTCCCTCTGCAGCGTTTTACAATCTTCGGTTGAGTGGCCAGTAGAGCGATGGAAGTCACAGTATTTGGACTGATTTCCCGAGTCCTTTTTCAGTATTTTTGGCCACTTCAGAAACGTTTTCCTGCGGATCTGCATTAGGACATTGGAGCGTGTGTCTGTCAAGGGTGTGAAAGTGGTGGGCCCGTAGTCTCTGCGTTCTGGGGGCCCAGTCCGGCGCTGTTTCTGGCGGGGATGTTCTCCGCCCGTGGACTTTCTTTTTCCTTCTCCAGGGAATGGCCGAGGCTGATCCGCCCGTTCAGGACGTTTTGCCTTGTTGGCCTCTTCTGCTGCAGCGGAGGCCCTGGTAATGGTTTTCGCCTCGTGGAAGGTCTAAGGGTTCTTGTGGGTAAGGTGCTTGAAAAAGTCACCGAAAGTAAGTGCTGAGATGAAATTGCCCAATTTCATCTCCTCTGTGATCCTGGGGATCCTTCTGGCCTCAGCCACGAAGCGATCCAGGAAACGCCGTGGGTTCTCTCCCGGTTTCTGTTTTATGTGGGAGAGGTGCCATGGCTGCTTCTCTTCCCGTCGGCTCGAAGAGTATTGAGCTAGGAAGAGATCCGTGAGTTCACGAAAACTGCTAACAGTGCCTGAAGGGAGATGGTGAAATCAGATTCTGGCGTCTCCTTTCAGTGTGAGAAGGAAGCAGCGACACATTGCCGAGTCTTCTAGTCCTTGTAGACTTAGATGGGTGCGGAAGTGGTCCAGGTGGTCAACCGGATCACTGCCCCCATCGTATAAGTCAAGGGACGGCATCTTGAATTTGGACGGCAGTGGACGGCTCAATATCTTCGCAGTGAAAGGAGACCTGTCCAAGTCGATGGCGCGCTCGTCATTCTGGAACACGTGGTTCCAGATTTGGTGCACTCGCGGATCGGCGCGAGTGGCATTTGCAGATCGCTTGGAGTTGAGGAAATTTCTCAACTCCGTCTTGTCCCCGGCGGGTTCAGCAGTCGGTCGGCTGCTGCCACCAGTGGACCTGGCAGTCCTGGAGGCTCGCTCCTGGACTGCGTGATGGTCTTTCGCCCTAGAGTATCGCGGATTTCTTATTTCTGGGCTCTCTGTCGAAGACGTGCTCCCGGAGCGTTCCATTGGCCTGTTCTGGCCAGGAACGCGAGAGGACGCCGGAGCCAGATTGTTCCCGATTTTGGCAGGCCTTTTGGCCGGCTTCTTCTTCCTTTGGCCACCCTTTTTGGTGGCAGGAGCGGGAATGGCTGCTAGTGGAGCCACTTGTTGTCGCTGCTCGTTCTGCGTGCAAATTAACTGGAGCAGGCAATTGTTGGCCTGCATCTGCTCCACCAGTTGTTGAAAATAAGGCGGTGGAACCCCGCCTGTGGCCCCGTTGACCAGGACATCAGCAGCATGGTCCTGGTCGGGGTTAGCAGTCTCTCTAGCGGGGTCGCCAGCCTGTACTCTCGTGTTCACCATCGTAGAAGCAGAAGGTGACAGAGAGAGTTTGTGCAAATTTTAGTGGTAGGCTTTTCGTAAGCGCTTCCCACAGACGGCGCCAATGATGCGTACCTGGATCCGACTTCGAATAGATTTGGATTTCCTTGGATGGATTGAACCGGCTCCGTTCACTGAGTGCGAATCCTGCACACCACTAAAGCAAACAAGAGGTCAGCGTTAACGGCGGGATGTAATCCCACCGAAAACACTCCGACGCTAAAGTCAGTAAAACAGTCTTCAAGAGGGAAGAAAATAAAAATACATGAGAGCAATGGAAGAGGGAAAAGAGTGTTTGACCCAAATGTAAGAGAGACGTGAGGTCTTCTTGAATCTGGGGGGTGGGAAGGCAGTAAACGGCCGTGAGGGCTCGCTTGTTGTCTTAGGGTTTTTTGGAAGATGAAGGTGGCAGAGAAGGCCAATTTCTCTAGGCACGCAATCGTCCTTCAGAATTCGTAGGTCGTTGGAAGTGTTCCAGAAAGCGTAAGTCAGTCAAAGCATCAACGAGAGTGTCAAAGAGAGCATGCCCTGAATAATGATTCAATGGCTTCTTTTGTAGCTGAGAGGCTAATCCTCCTTCTTTGGAAGGAGTGATTGCCTTCCTGACCTGCTGACAGGCTTGCCGTCTGGAGCAGATGCCGGTTGCCATGCTCATTGTGATTGTTTCCTTGTGAGGCGGTCAACCACTTTCCCCCGTTGGTTTCTTTCCTCGGCGTACTACCGTTTGGGTGCCTTGGCTGGCAAGGAATTGGCAAGTTCTGGTGCTTTCCTTCTTTGAAGGACGCCAATCTTGTTAATATCCTTTCTGGTGTAAATTAAGATCGTGGAGGACGCGTGGAAAGCTGTGGTTGGCCGTCTGATAAGTGGTGGGCCCAAACGGAGCAGGCCCATCACTGTAGAAAGGCATCATTTGTGCCCAATGTGTAGGGCACAGATGGTCAACATCTGAGTTGACCGTCAGCGTGTTGGCCGCCTTCGTAGAGAATGAAGGGGGAGTAGCTGGCGAGCAACTGATGGGGCTGTGTGCCAGAATGGAATAGGCCCATCACTGTAGCAAAGCCTCTAAAGGCCCAATCGAGTCGCGCAAGGGCGGTCAACATTGCGTTGACCGTCCACGAGCAAGTTGGCCGCCAAGATGGTTAACGCCAACGTTGACCGTCCTGGGCTTTCCAATTTCTGGGCCCGTTCTCTCACTGGGCCGTCAAAAATGTTGACTGGCCTTCTTGGGCTTCCGTTGACCTTTCTTTGGGCCAGCTCATTACTGGCGTACCCATCAGGGATTATAGAGATTTTCTATAATTCTTATATATTTCAAAGTAATGGATAGAGATGGTATTTTATAGAG
>JAODPA010051103.1:0-11560 GCA_025585075.1 Nepenthes mirabilis | reverse complement strand
ATCAGCAAATTCATCGGATGCTGCACTACTGCAGCCAGCAAACAGCATCATGCAACTCAAAGCTACACTGCCCATATCAGCATGGCAGCAAGCAAACCAGCAGAAGAACAGAGTCTTGGTATCAAAAATACCAGCACATGCTTCAGCTTACTGTCACACAACAGCTACACCAACACAAGACAACAGCTCACATCAAGAGCAACATGAACTCCTGCATCAGTAGCTACCCACATCAAAATTAGCATCAGCCATATCATACCAGTGGGCATCAGCACACGGCAGTGCAGAACTGCCAACGTGGATTGAACAGCAAAGCCATTCAGGCTCACAACAAGCCAATGGGCATCAGCACAGCCCACAAACAGCAAAAAACAACATCCAATCCCCTGCATCCCGAGAGCTGGTTGCTGTAATACTCCAACAGCAGCAGAGAACAATCTTCAACATTCAAACAGCAATGGGACCATCATTCAGCATAGGAGCTGCATCCTGATCATCCAACCGGATCCAGGACTAATCCAGCATCCACATTCAGCAGAGGGAGCCAGCCCATCTCCAAGACCCTACAGCAACCCATGCATCAGCCGCCTTACTCCATTCTTCAAAATTGGTCTCAGATCAAAGCCACAGCAGCAGATATGCAAACCAGCTAAACAGCGCGGGTCATCATCCTCAAAGCATCACCAATATGACAAGAGATGTCAATCGTCCAACTATATGATAGCAGGGGAAATTTTAGTTCAGTTAATTATTTACTTTGATTATGATATGATAGAGACAAAGTTTTTTTATGTATGGTTCAATGTCATGGTTTAGGTCGATATCAAAACCACATGATAACATGGCATATTTTGGGTCCTGTGCTTCTGTTGTAATATGTTATTTGGCTGGTAAAGTTCACATCTAATGTTAATTAGATAGCTAATTGGATAATTATTAATATTATTATTAATTATTAATAACGGTTTTGGGATTTAGGACGTGATAGTTAAAGTGGCATTAGAGAAGTCGTAAGGGGGATTTTTTACTTTGGTTTGGGGATCTAATGTGATTAAATATTTTATAATAGGTTTAAAAAATGTCAGTTGGACAAGGAAGCAATGTTGGACCCAACTCTCACCCTGATCGAGAGGAAGAGTACTTGAATATAATATTAGGATGGTGGATGTGATGGAATCCATGGCCTGAGGATTGTCTAACCCAGAGCCAACTTCGGCTAACCTGGCAACAATGGTGTATGATCATTTCACCAATGAAATGTTGCTATAATTTGTGAGAGATCTGGATCCTACCAAAATTAAGATTTGGATCCAGTAGATCGAAAAAATATTTGTTGTAATATGATGCCCGAAAAAGGACAATATGATATTTGCCACCTACAAACTGGAAGGAGAAGTTAACCATTGGTGGTTTATGAAAAAACGAGCCATGGGCCTAGAGAACGAAGAAATTTTGTGGGATATATTTGTAGAAGCTTTTATTGACAAATATTTTCCAACAAATTTGAGGGAACAAAAAGAGGATGAATTTGCTTACCTGCGGTAAGGAAATCAAACTATGACAGAATATGATGTTAAGCTCACGGAGTTATCTTGCTATGTCGCTCATATGGCCCACGATGAGGCGAGGAAGGTGATCAAATTTCTTAAAGGCTTGAATAAGGCCATTTGGAAGCAATTGGTGATGTTGAAATTGAGGACATATGAAGATATGTTAGGTTGAGCTCTCTTGTTTGAATGAGAGTTAGAAAAAGAAAAGTTCTTTGGGAAGAAGATTGTAAGCCATGAAGGTCAAAGTTCAGGTCAAAGCTTAAAATTAGGAGGATTACATAAGAGGTCAAAGCCAACGGACAAAGGGATGAAAGGAGTTGAACTCTAGGGTATGCCAGGCCCTTAATAATCAATTCCCATGTGCTCTCATTGTAGAAAATTCTATGGTGGAAGGCCCTGCTACAAGATCTAGGGAGCATACTTAATTGTAGCCAACCCGAGCACATGATCAAGGACCACCCTCATTCCTCAAGGTAAACGGCGAAGAAACTAAGTGCATTGGGAAGAGCATTTGTGGTGACAGCCCAAATGCAAATGCGTAACCCACGGTGGTTGAAGGTAAACTCACCATTTTCGAAACTTTAGCTCATAAACTTTTGGATTCAGGGTCAACACACTCATTTGTGTCACCTAAGTTTGTTTGATGTATATTGCCAGCCTAAAGGATCATGGATTTTGCTTTGATAGTGTCAACACCAATGGGATCATTATTAGTCATGGATATTGCGTACCCCAGGTATGTTATTGGGGATGATGGATTGGAGTTAGTTGTGGATTTGGTCTTGTTAGACATGCATAATTTTGATATAATTTTAGGTATAGATTGACTAGTTAGTTATCATATTAGTGTAGATTATTTTTACAAGAGGGTATATTTTATAATTTTGAGATGTGAACCTTTTATTTTTAAGGAGTAATACATGAACAATTCCCGTACATGATTTTGACATTGCATGCTCATCATTTGATAGAAAGTGGATGTCCAGCCTATTTAGCTTACGCGAGTATTATTGGGGGTCATAGTATTCCAGCAAAGGACATACCAGTGGTATGTGAGTTTGAATATATTTTTTTAAAATATTTACTAGGACTACTGTTGAATCGAGAGATTGAGTTTGAAATTGAGATGATATCTGGAGCAGAATTGATATCGAAGACTCCCTACAGAATGGCACCATCGAAGCTCAAGGAATGAAGCAACGATTGTAAAAGTTGTTGGAGAAGGGTTTTATCTGACCAAGTGTGTCTCCATGGGGTGCTGCGATATTGATTATGAAGAAGGAGGATTGGTCTATGCGGCTGTATATAGACTATTAGAAGTTGAACAACTTTACCATCAAGGATAAGTAATTGTTACCGAGAATCGATGATTTGTTTGATCAATTACAAGAGGCCTAAGTGTTTTCAAATATTGATTTTTGTTCGGATTATCATCAATCGAGGATTAAGAAGGAAGATATGGTGAAGACGACTTTCCAAATGAGGTATAGGCATTATGAGATTTTAGTTTTGCCTTTTAGTTTAACTAACGCCTCTATAACTTTTACAGATTTAATAAATCGGGTGTTTCAATCCTATCTTGACAAATTTATGGTGCTGTTCATGGTTCACATCTTAATATACTCAAGGAGTTATGATGAGTACAAGATATACTTGAGGATTGTACTCCAAATGTTTTGAGAAAGGAGTTTGTATGCTAAGTTAAAGAAATATAAATTTTGACTTGAAGAAGTAATATTTTTGGGCTATGTCATCTCAAAAGGAGGTATTTCAATTGATCGTTAGAAAGTTGAAGTAATGATTTATTGGAGTCGACCGACAATGATGACTGAAGTTAGGTGCTTTTTGGGAATGATAAGCTATTATCAAAAATTTGTAAAGAATTTCTTTAGGATTGTCATGCCGTTAACTTGATTGATGTGGAAGGAAGTCAAACTCAATTGAATGGAGAAATGTGAATAGAGTTTCCAAGAATTAAAGAGTCGTCTAACGACCGTCCCGATTTAACGATTCCCAAAGGATCTAGAGGGTTTATGGTTTATTGTGATGTGTTAACGACTGTACTTGGGTGTGTTTTGATGCAATATGGAAAAGTAATTACACATGAATCAAGGAAATTGAAGACACATGAAAGAAATTATCCAATACATGATTTAGAATTGGCGGCACTGATCTTTGCACTGAAGATTTAGAGACACTATCTTTATAGAGAAAAATTTTTGGTATGTTTGGATCACAAGAGTTTCAAGTATTTATTCTCTAAAACAAATTAAATATGAGATAGAAGAGATAGATAGATTTCTTAAAAAAATTGTAATTGTGAGATTCAATATCAATCGAGAAAGGCTAATGTTGTGGCGGATACGTTAACTCATCAAATGACAAACTTGTAACTCATTTGAGGATCAAGGAGATTGAGTACAATAGGAGATTTTAGAAAGAATTGAGAAAGCTCAAATGAACGATCCATTCTTGGTAGATATTGTTGAAAATTTGAACAGAGATTTTAGAGTGGATTTCAATATAAGGGCAGATGGAGTTTTAAAATTTCAAGATCGGATATGTGTGCTAGATATTGAGGAATTGAAAGAGAAAATCATGAATAAAGCTCATCGTTCAAAGTACATATCAACTTGGGAGTTAATAAGATGTGTCAATATTTGAAGAAGATATTTTGGTGGCGAAATATGAAAAGAGAAATTGTGACCTATGTGGGAAGATATTTGATATGTCATAATTGAAGGTTGAGCACAAGAAGTAGTCTGGCTTACTTTAGCCTATGCCAACTCCCAATTGAAAATTGGAAGATATAACAATAGGTTTTGTAATAGGACTGCCAAAGATACTAAGGAATCATAATATTGTTTGGGCGATTATTGATCAGCTCCCTAAGTTAATCCATTTCATAACTGTTTGGATGATATTTTTAAGAGAATGACCGGCAAGATTGCATATTAATAAAGTGGTTAGATTGCATAGTGTGCCAACTTCTATTGTGTCTAATCGAGATTCAAAATTTGTCTCAAAATTTTAAAAAATTTTACATCGAGAATTGTGGACAAATCTGAAATTTAGTATAGCCTATCATCCTTAAATAGATTGGCAATTGAAATAGATGATTCATATTTTGGAGGACATATTAAGAGCTTTGATTCTAGAGATAAAAGGTAATTGGAATGATTATTTGTTATTAGTCAAATTTGCATACAATAATAGCTATAAAGAGAGCATCGATATGGCCCCATTCGAGACTTTATATGGGAGAAAATATCATTCCCCAATCCTTTGAAAAGAGATCGAAAATAGGAGACTTTTGGGATCGAAAGTTATTCAAAAGACATTTGATAATATTCATTTGATTCATGATTGATTGATGGTTGCTCAACGTCATCAAAGAACTATGCTAACCAGAGAAGATTGGAGCAGATTTTTGACATTGGAGACTGTGTATTTTTGAAGATATTTCCATGAAAGAGAATTTTGAGATTTGTGAACAAAGGGAAATTAAAATCAAGGTTTATTGAACCATTTGTGATTTTAAAGAGGATCGGTGAAGTGGCCTATAAATTTGCTCTACCCTCGAATTTGGGAGATGTTCATTATGTGTTCCATGTGGCAATACTAAGGAAATATGTGTACAATCCGATGCACATTATTGAATACAATCCATTGAGGATAATTTAAGATCTGACGTATCATGAGGAATCAGTTTAGATTTGGGAAGAAGGGATCAAGTGTTTCGAATGAAAGTAATTCCGTTGGGGTTAAAATCTTATGGAAGAACCATTCTTATTAAGAGGGCACACGGGAAAGAGAAGACGATATCTGGGAGAAGTACTCGTACTTATTTCTTCAATAAGGTATGTAAAATTTTGAGAACTAAATTTTTATTAGAAGGGGAGAAATATAAGGTTTGAGTTTAATTTTATCTTAATCTTGATTAATTAAATTGATATTATTAAAATTGAGGTTAAAGGATACAAAAAATTAAATCAAAAGTCAATATTGGATCGGTTACATTGAGTTGATGGATGTTTGACTAGCACCCAATGTGTGCCCATGCATGGGATGGACATTGTAATCATACCCGAGGAACACTTGACCGGCACCTAAGCGCATAATCCAATATAGACATGCTCAAGGCACACCTCGAGGGACACTTGAAGCATGCTAAGGTAGAATTCTACACTCAAGGAACACCCAATGTGGCGCTTATACACTGCAGTATTAAACCGTAGCGTCTGACGTGCACCTGACTTGCGATTGAGCACTATTTCTGTATAAATAGGTGACCTGGATGAATTTTAGTCATTTTTTTTATAGTTTTGAGAGAGGAGAGAGGAGAGAGGAGAAAGAGAGAGGAAGTTAAGGAAGTTTAAATCAAGTGAATTCAAGCGAGATTTTGGATAATTTAGGATTAAGACAATTACATTTTAAGCCATTTCTTCTATTGTTACTGTTCTTTTTTTAATTCTCTAAATATTATTTTAAATACTCATGAATGATATGATTTTATAGTTAAGATATTTATGTATAACATGCATGTAAAATTCTTCCTATTTTCTTAAAATTATGCATGAAATTTATATCCAAACATATGTTCATTACATAATTTAGCAAATTTATATCCTGAATTCATAATAACATGTTCTTCCCAGTTTGATTTTTGTTTATAAGCCCAAATATATTCAGAAAACTCAATTGAAGATCCCTACTTGTACTAAAATTTTACATAAATTCTTGCATGTTCAGAGTTTCAGTAAATTTAGTCCCGCATGAATGGTATTTGAATTGAAATTCCTGTGACATTTCTGAGTTACTGATATTTCTGTATTTTTATTGAATTATACTGCACTACTATGCTAATTTAGCATTTTATGTTTTAAAATTTTTCATAGCTAAATTTTTATAGAAAATATAAGTGTTACATACTAGAAATTTATAGAATTTGAAGAGAAAACTCTATAATTATGTTAAAAATTATGAACATTTTTTCTAGAAGGATAAAATTAAGAAAAATAAAGAAATATGTAGAGTTTTCAGAAGTACTTCTATTGGACCATGGTTATAATTCAACGAGAAGTATATTATGATATGCCTAAGTATATTATAGTGGTAAGTAAGGTTTGAACCTATCATCCGTGAGTAAAAGCGGCGTTTGGTTTCATCTATAAGGTTATATATATGATGGCCCACTGACGAGTTTTAAATAGTAGCGTACGACCTTTGATTATGTGAAAATAAGTATAATATTGGTTTTGATTATCTACTCCTTTAGTTAATTAAGCTCTACTGGCCCTTGGTTCTTAAAAATTTGTACAATTGAGCCTGATTTCGTAGCATGATTGAATTGGAACATGATAACAAAATCTATTAAGCTAAGAATATATATATATATATATATTGTCTTGAAAATTCAGAACACTTCATGAATCTTATGCCTTATTCCTTCCGATATGTTTTAAATGTAAATCATATTTGTTTAATTGCAAGTTATATATCATGTTGAGCTTTTGACTCATTCTTTACTTCTATTTTACTAACCCTTCAGATGAAAAACTCAGATATTTATAGGACGATCAGGATTAACGGAAGATCAATTCGAGGAATTTAGTTTAGAATTTGATAAAAGTTGATGTTATATTTACATTTTCGGACCACAATTTAATATATTTATGTTAATCAGATATGGCTTGCAGTTGAACGATTAATGTTGGTTTAATTAATATTGTACTGATGTAGTTTATGTTAATTTTGATTTGTATGACAAGAGATGTTAATCGTCCAACTATATGATAGCGGTGAAAATTTTAGTTTAGTTAATTGTTGACTCTGATTATGATATGATAGAGAAAAAGCTCCTTATGTATGGTTCGATATCACTATTTAGGTCGGTGTCAGAGTCAATGATGATGTGGCATATTTTGTATCTTGTGCTTATATTGTAATATTTTATTTGGTCGATTGAGGTATCAATATAAAATTCACATCCAATATTGATTAGTTAGTTAATTAGATAATTATTAATATTATTATTAATTTTAAATGACGGTTTGGGATTTGCAACGTGACAGGTACCGTGGTATCAAAAAAGTTGCAAGGAGGATGTTCTTGGTTTGAGAATCTAATGTGATTAAATATTTTATGATCGGTTTGAAAAATGCCATCTGGACAAGGAGGCAATGTTGGATACAGCTCTTATCCTGATTGAGAGGAAGAGTACTTGAACATAATGGCTATGATGGCAGATGTGCTAGAATCCATGGCTCAAGGATCACATAACTTGGAGCCAACTCCAGCTAATTTAGTAACAACGGGATATGATTGTTTCACTAATGAAAGGGTGATAGTGTGATAGACTCGATTCTACCTGGCAAGGAGCTGCCAAAAAAAGTCCATCAAAAACTAAACACAATTCACAAGAATTCACCTGTATAAATATATATATAACACAAACATATATAGGATTCATAATGCCACAATAATAAATGTGTGGCTCCAATGTTATATCTTCAGATACAACATCGGGACATAAATTTGTCACTAGGGACTTAAAATCAAACCATAATAATCTGTGAAAGTATATAAAATCATCAATACACAGCGAAACTAAACTCATATGAATATCATCAATATAAACAAAATATATCGACATATCCATCCAATATTTATACAAGTTCTCCAAACATATGCAAACAATCACAAAATCCAATCTACAAAATTATTTTCTAACTCCTCAGCCTAGCCAATTGGAACCACTACTCCACTTCATCAGGCATTAGTTTGTATTCATCTGAAAGTAAGAAAAATAGTAAGGAAGTGAACCAAATACTCAGTAAGGTATAATATAGTGAAAGACAGTAAGCAAAATACTCAGAAAAAATCAAGGGAATAAAATAGGAGTATAATATAGATGTATAAATATAAAATGTGATCAAATGTATTTTCAGAATACATTTAACTTTTTTACATTTTATATTTGATTCCTTTAGATTCTAAAATATGAAGAAATTTTCTTTATCTTTACGAACTAGGGCTTGTAGGTCTTATCAGTTAACAGAGTATCCAAATGAGAAAAGGAATGTGTATGCTTCTACATATTCTATGCCACTACCCATGTAATTTAATACCTCATGGTGAGCGATATACCTTTAATCCAATTTACGAGGTAATAAACTTATGTCACCATAGTATCTCCTGTGGCCCAGGAGTATTCCTCGGTCTATCACTATAATATCCTAAGACATACTAGGAAATATCACTCTCTGATATATAATTTCCTTGGTCTAATTTTCCTGATTACTTATTCTTAAGGAAAGTTCAAACTTGATTCTTAACACAAAGTTCTCACTTCTTAGAGAATGGTTCATCAAATTTAACAAATTGTGGAGTTCTCTTCTTATTCTTTGCATAATTTTCATATTTTTTAGTTATAAATACAAATTGTCATTTTCTTGTGAATTTAAATTTTCACATGACTTCAAATATATGTACAAATTTGTGACTTTCGGACAGCAAATCCCTTCACAATAGGTGTCCAACATAATTTTCGGAATATACAAAATAGCATATGTAAAATACATGTAAATAAACATCAACTAATTAAGATATTAACATTCACAAAGTTAGAGTTTCAATTTTCTAAAGTCAAATCATATATAAACCCCAAAATAATTAGGCAAAATGATGGGGCGTGGGGTTAGTGTTTCCACAAAACACAATACCTCACAAAACATTCAAATCGAACACAAATTAACATATATGCATGCTTAAGACATTGACATTTCAAAATAAATACTAGGATGGACATTTGAACAAAAATACCCGAAAAAAATAGAATAAAAAGAGCAACAAGTGAAAGAAAAGTATATTGGTGCACTTACCTCAACTTGATATACAACTTTCTCAACTAGTTCTAACCCGAAAATAAAGTTGAATGCCCCAAACTATTCTCCTATCTCTTCTCCTCCACGTTCTCTCTCTCTCCTCTTTCTCTAGTTTGACGAAAAATGGCGAAAAGAAAATGATTGCGCACTTAAATATGTAGACTGGCGCTCGAGCACCAGTTGGGCGTGCATCAAGCACGATAGCACTGGAATAGGCGCTCAAGCATGTTGCCAGCGTGTATCAGGCAGACACACTCTGGATTTGGCACCTCTTGTTGAGCTTGAGCGAATAGCGGGTGCCACACTACCGGAATGTGCACCTCGGGGCCACCTCGGGTGCCTAGTGAGCATCCTCCTCTTTTTTTTTTTTCTATTTCGCTTCCAAAACTTAAACCTAATTTTAATTACATTAATTTAATTAATCCTAATTACTATATTTTAAAAATCAGTATTTTACAACTTTCCCCCACTTATAAAATTTTATCCTTAAAATTTAACGAATCCTAGAAATTAAAATGGATTCTCAAAATAAAACGAATCCTTGGAGTAAAGTGGTATGTAGGTTCGTTATACCTTAAGAAAATAAGTGGGGATACTTATCCCGAATCTCTTCTTCCCTTTCCCACATTGCTTCCTCGTGAAAATGGTTCCTCCACAATATTTTCACAAGAAGAAAGGTCTTCGAGTACAAAATCAGGTCTTTCCGGTTCAAAATCTGCACAGGCTCTTCTATATAGGATAATTTTTCGTTGGTAGCTATAGGACCATATTCTATAACGTGAGTCGGATAGTGGATACACTTTTGTAACATCGACACATTAAAAATATCATGCACATCGATCAAATTCAATGGTAATGCTAATTGATAGGCCACCTCTCCAACTTTCTTTAAAATCTCGAAGGGTCCAATAAATCGTGACTTTAATTTTCCCTTAACATCAAATCTGGTGGTTCCCTTTGACGATAATATCTTAAGGAAGACAAAATCACCAACCTCAAATCTTAGCTCTGATCTCCTATCAGCATAACTTTTCTATCGACTCTGAGCCATGTTTAGCTTCTTATAGATCACTGAAATCTTCTCCGATGTTTTCCTAATAATATTAGGTCCCTAAAGTTGCCTGCCTCCTCTCAATGGATAGGAGATCGACGCTTTCTACATATATTACTTTGAATAGAGCTATGCCAATACTTGCCTGAAAACTATTATTGTAAGCAAATTATGCTTACACTCAGTAATCATTCCAATTTTCCTTTAACTCTATCCCTGATACTTTGAACATATCCTCTAAAATCTAGATGGTCTGCTCAGATTGACCATTTGTTTGAATATGATACGCCATGTTAAACTTTAGATTTGTCCCTAGTTCTTGGTGCAGACTTTTCCAAAATTAAGAGATGTAACATGTATCGTGATCACACACAATAGACGCTAGCACTCCATGAAGTCTAACAATCTCATTAATGTACAGCCGTGCCAAGCGATCATGAGAATATGTCATCCGAATGGATAACAAATGAGCTGATTTCATTACCTGATCCACAATTATCTAAATTGCATCATGATTCCTTTGAGTCCTAAGCAAACCTATAACAAAATCCATAATAATATCCTCCAACTTTCAACTCGGGATAGGCAGTGGCTGCAATAAACCCAACAATTTTCTCCTTCTAGCTTTCAGTTCTTAGCAAATAAGACATTTACCAACAAAAGCCACAATCTTCCTCCGCATATCCTTATACCAGAACATCTTCCTTAAATTCTAATACATCTTATTAATTTAGAGTGAATAGTATACTTGGTTCGATGAGCCACCTTCATGATCTTTTCTTTTAGTTCTTTGTTATCAGGTACACATAAATGATCCCGGAATGTCAAGACTCCATTGGCATAAATATTAGAATCAATCCAAGAGTCTCAATCAAGATCTCCAACAATATCTATAAAAAATAGATTATTTGCTTTCTTTTCCTTAATTTGTTGCAAAATCTTTGGCTGCATCTGCAGAAATGACAACATCATCCTATTACCTATAATGTAACGCTGGATATTACAGTGCTTCAAATAGTACAGTATCTCCATCTTGTAATATCCTAAATTTTTATCTAATTTAATTAGAATTA